>JAODAL010058781.1:0-21890 GCA_025379985.1 Phyllomedusa bahiana | reverse complement strand
TTAAAAAATTTTTTTCTTAAATAAGTGGAAAAAAAATTTCTTGAAGCTCACCCAATTGTTGCCTCAAGGTGCTTAAAAACAGATCCATTTTTGGGAGAGATTTTTCTGAAACGTTTCAAGAGCTGGTTTGGGAGTCTTATTTTTGCAGCTACTAGGTTATATTGTAAAAGGCGTGGTCAGCGGGGAGCCAAAAGTCGGTACAGGTGCGGGCGGTTTCGGTTTTGAGGAGCAGGCGGATTTCGTAGTCAAAAAGAAACCCAAAAGGGTTTCGGTAAAACAATTCGGGAAACGTCGTTTGGGGAGAGGGTAATGTGGGTCGGGGAAAAAACCCAAAAGGGTTTTCGGTGCAAAAATAGAAGTAAAGAATAAAACGCAAACAGCAAACCGGTTTAGATTAGGCAGAGCCCCAATTTTTCTCTAAAGGAGGAAGTGCAAGGCTGGGTTTAAAATTTAGGAAGTCCAATTGAATGGGTGGAGAAAAAGGGGGGTCAAGGCCCAAAAATAAGGGAACGGGGAACCCTAGGTAAAGATCGGGAGAGGAGCTGTCCAGAAGAGAAAATAGTCAGTAAAAAAAGAGGTTCCGGGATGTGAGATTTGGGGGGAGTTCAATTCCGGGAAGAAAATTATCAGTACATTTTTATTAAACTTATATCCCCATAACGTTTTGACAAAACAGTATAGCAAGATAAATAATCCCAATAACAAAAAGGGGGCCCAAAGTTCCCCCATTTTTCCCATTTAATATAGTGTTTTTTCCCACTATTTTTGTTACTGAGAAAATCAATACATAAAGAAAAATAATCCCAAAATAAAAAAATAAAAGGGCCCAAATTATACTGCGACATACCACCACATATTATATAAACGGTTTGGGAAAAATACCATCTATGTCACTGACCAAACGAATATACCAAGACCAATATTACCAATAACAACAATATACCAAAAGGATTAAATAATACCCATATATCACTACCACATAGTGACTAATACCACTATATTGTTACTGACAAAATCAATATATAAGCCCAAATTTATTCCCAATAAAACAATTTAAAAGGACGAAAAAATACCCCATCCCCTCCCCAAATATCCCCGCCATAAAGAAATTAAAAAAAACCATTGTATTGTTCTGAATATTAATATTCACTAAGCCCATTTTAAACACCTTTTAGGGGTTTGTTTGCTTTTTGTAAACAGGTTCTGCAAGCAAATAAGTGATTACAGGGCGTTAATTTAGTGAAATTCACAGGGGACATCTTTTCTTTTTTTTCTTTTTGCCCCTTGCCCGGGCCCCTCATGATGTCTTCCCCCGGCCCACAATTATCCTTCATCCCTGAGTGTTGTAGTCTGAAGGGGAGTCCTAGTGGGGTTTAACATGTTAGTGTTGGGACTCACCTTTTCTGGGACCCCCTTAAACGTTATTGGGAGGTGAGCTTAAATATTTTGATAAAAAAACGAAAACTAAGAATCCCAGGTTTTCATTTTTTCCTTAGCAGAAAATTTTTTTAAAAAAATTTCCTATATCCCTTAAAGTTTTATTTTATTTTTTAGTGTCCCAAAGATATTTGTATTAGATGTTGTTTTCCCTTGCCAATGTGCCCCTTTTGGTTACTTTTTTTCAAAAATATTGGATTTGCACAGCCAAACCCAATTTTTTTGATTTTTATAGAAACCAGGTAATATCCCCCTTTACAACTAGAAGGAAATAGGCCCCCAGAGGAAATTTAAAAATAAAAAATCCCAGTACTCCCCTTTCCCCCATTTCCCAAAGCTCCCCCCAGTCCCCATTTTTTCCCCGGCCCAAAAGCGGGGGTGATGTCATCATCCCGCACAGGCAACGTGATGATGTACTCAGGCCCCCTTGGTTGGAGAAATTTTTTGCGGGAGCGGGAGTGCTCGCTCTTGCCCCGTGGCGCGTTTCGGGCCCCAACACACCCGGGGAAAGCCGCAATCTGGGGGTTCGGGGGCGCGGAAGTTTTTTAAAGGGCACAACCCCGGAAATTAAAAAAGTCCAGCGACCCACTGGGGGGCAGCGGTGCGAATGATTCATTGCATTGCCCCAGTGCCTTCGTGGGGTTTAGGGGGCCCGGTGTAGTTTTTTTATTTGGCTTTTAGCTTTTTTGCTCCCTGCACCGTGCAGGCAGTGGCTGGGGAGCGTTTTTAGGGGGAAGGGTATATGTGAAAAATTTAAAAAGATGGGGCGGGGGGCCTTTGGGCCCTTAGGTCGGGGCCGGGCAAGCGAGTTAAAAAAACTGTAGAAAACCCCTTTTTAAAAATGGCTGAGTAAAATATTAAATAATTGGGGAATTAAATTTTTTTGGATTGGGGAAAAATAATCAGTTAAAAAATCCTAGCGGGGGAGGTTTGGGGGAAGGGTGTTTGGGGGGTTGTTTTAAAACAAGGGAAGGGGGCTTTTTAGGGGTTTTAAAGGTCTTGGGGGAAAATTTTAAAATAGTAAATTACAGTTTCTTGAGTTCCCCCTCTTGAAGGGGGGAAAAAATCAGCCCCTTTTAGGTGTTCCCCGCTACAAAATGAAAAAGCCCTTTTGATGGGTTGCAGAGTGGTTTTTTTAAAATTTCGCCCCTGGGGGCGATTGTAAGTCTTTCGCCCGCATTTTGGGGCCCCTTTTTTGCTTTTTAGGCCCCCGCATGCCTTTATAGGCGCTTTAAACAGGGTGCCCGCGAACTTTGTAAGGCCCCCCAAATTTCCAGGGGGCAGGGCGGGGGAAAGGATTTAAACCCCATTAGGATTTAAAAGGGGAAAAAGTATTAAATTCCAGGGAAATTTACTGGTTTGGCGGGGGAAACCCTTTTAAAGTAGTTTACCTGTGCCAAAAATGGGCCTGTTTTAAAATTGTGTTTTGATTTTTTAACCCAAAAGTAAAAGGGTTTTAATAAATTTCCCATTTATTTTAATGTGCCCCAAAAATTTTGGCCTTTAACCCCCCGCCAAAAATAAGAAATGTCCCCCCTTGTTGCCCAGAAGTCCTCACTGCCGGGCCCATTTTTTAAGGTTAAAGGGCCATTTTTAAGGGCCAAAGGTAAAAAATGCCTTTAATTAAAAAAGGGAAACCCCGATAAACGGATTTTGGGAAAGTTGAATCAATGCAGGGGGGCCCAACCCCTTTAAGATCCCAATGAAACCTTCAATACCCTGTTGCCCAAAAGTTCTTTAAAAGGTTTGGTTTTTTAAAATCAAAACATGTTTGGGCAAAGCATTACCTCTAGTTTAAAAAAGGGTCCCCATTTTTTTTTCCCCAGTGTTTTTTTGGAATTGCCAAATTGTTTGGGAAAATGAGATAATATGAAAAAGTGAAATAAAGAAATGGTTCCAAATGCCATCCATAGAGGCCCTTAATTTTAATTTTTTAAATCCCCCCTTTGGAACCCTCTAAAAATTTTCCCTATTTAGCCATTCAATAAAAAATGTTTAATGTTATGATAATTGGAGAACTGCATTTCATCTTACCATACACAAGAAGATTTTGGGTTAGAAAAAAAAATTTTTTAAAAAAAAAGGGGCATGGGTGCAAAGGTGTGGGCAGTAAAATAAAAAAACCAATCAATGTAAAACAGACACTATTAAACAAAAAAAAATATCAAAGGCACATGGGAAATTTTTGGTAAAGATTTTTGCTCATAGAATAATGATTTTTTTTTTTTTTTTTGATTTTCCCTTTGTGTTTGGGGAAGGGGGGTTTTAAGCGTTTTGTAAAAAAAGTGAGCAAGAACTCAAAAGATTTTAATGTTTTTTCTATGTAGCAGAATTGTTTTCCCAAAAAATTTTCTATGTCCCTTTTTAAAAGGTTTTTTAGTTTTAATAGTCTTTGTGATATTTGGATTGGGGTTGGTAACTCAGAGATTTCAAAAAATAAAATATATAGCAGTACAAAAAAATGGGAACTTTCTAAAAAGAAGATATAAAAAATAACTTGTTGGACCAAAAACAGCATAGCTTTATTGTAGGCAAAACTGATCTCATTGATTTTTTTTTACCAGCCACGAAAGTGCTCGATGGACCTTGCTGAAACCTGGACTAGGTCAGAGGATTTGTAATTGTTTGAATAATGTACATCAGAGTGTTGTAGTTAATGGTGTGCATTCTTAACAGAGACTGGTTACAAGTTGTGAGCACAAGGATTTGTTCTGGGACTTATTCTTTTTAATATGCTTGTATGTGACATAGAAGATGGCTTGGTAGGTAAGGTTTGTCTGCTAGCCAATGAAATCAAAGTGTGCAATAGGTTTGATGTTCCTGAATGTGTCTTTCCCAAAATTTGGGAAAAAAGTGTTTCTTTTTCTTAGAAAAAGAAATGGACAATGGAAAATCAATTTTTATGTTTCCAAATTGGGAATTTTAAAAGCACTTAGGGGGTGCTTACACACAGGCAGTTTTTAAAATGTGCTCCAAATTTAAAATTTCCTTTATTACCAGCCCGCTTTTTTCACTTATTTTAAAAGTTTTAAAATAGGAATAAGTTTGGGTTTGTAATACACAAAAACTTTTAACACAGTAAATTTATTTCTTATTAAAACACCTTTTGAACAATTTGATAATTTAAAGAAGATTGCTGGTAATCAAGGAAGTTTAATTGGAGCGCAGTTAAAACTGCACCAACACTGTACTGTGTGAAAGCACCCTTTGGGAGAATAAATCCTTTGTCTGAATATCTTATTAGCCAGGCTCAGGCTGACTCACAGGAGAGCAGGAGAAATCGTAGGGGGTCCCCTTTGGGGGGCCCGATTTTTGAGCCCTCTCCAAAATGCGGGGAAGGTGTCGGTGTTTGGGTATAGGGCCCACACGGCGGTAACAGCAGAGGTCAGAGCCAGCTGTGATCTCTGCTGTTCCTGCTAAAGACAGGAAGCCATAAGAGGGCCATTTGTATACACCCTTCCGCATTACATACATAATACATAATTATGTACAAGCAATCGAAAACCCCAGTGGTCAAGAAACCCAGGTGGGTAAAAAAGTAAAAAGTGAAAAAAAAAAAAGTTTTAAAAATATAAATATTAATGGTTATGGCTCTTGATAATAAGAATTAAAGCTTTTTGGAGTCCAAGGAGGAAAAAAATAACATGACATAAAAAAAAGGGGCATTGGTTTCCCTTTTTTTTGGTTGGTACTAGGGACAGTGATTTTTTTCTCCTGCCCCAACTTTAAAAGGGTCCCCGGGCCCCCCTGGGACTCCCAGCCAAAATTTTTGACTTTTTTTGGGCCCTTTTAAACCCCCTCCTCTGGATCACTTTTCCCAAAACTACGTCTGCCCTCCCCTTCCCTTTTTTGAGGGTTTTACAAAAAACAAAGTAACAAACCCAAACCCCATGTTCTCTTCCTTTTTTTGGGGAAATTGTGTTTGTCCCCTTTCCCCTTTAACCAGAAAATGCCCCCCTCTTCGAATTCCCAAAAGGGAACGAGACCCAAACAATCTAGTGCCTAGTTTGGGCTGGTGGCCCAAATTTGGGGAGCACCCGAATTTGGGGTTTTGTACCTAAGAAGATATAAAAAAGGGAAAAAAGCTGCCCATGGGACCAGGCCCCCTGTCCCCCCTTTAAGCCCTTTAGTTGGTTTAAAAAATGTTGGGAGGTCAGGGGATTCTTTTTTAAATTTTTGAATTTTTTTACCTTTTTACTGTGTTACCCCCGCAGAGGGTCTCACAAGGAAACCTTATATGTTTATGTCCCTCAGATTGGGGGTGACTTCCCAAAATAGGGGTTTTGGATTCCCTTTTTTGGGTTTGTAAATATTTTACATATTGGGTTCCCCGTTAATTAAATGGTGTTCCACCGACTTGATAATTTGAAAAAGGGGTTTTCCTTCACAAGAAGAAAAAGGGCAAATTTAGAGATTTTGCAATTCCAAATTTTTTTAAATAGGGTGAACGGGTTTTAATTTTATATTTTTTTTTAAAGTTCCCATTTTAGTTTTTTAAAAAGATTGGAATAGGTTTAAGTTTGCCTATGGAAAAATAGAAAATTAGTAATTAAAAGCACTCTTTGTTTTTCCTTCTGGGGTTTTCCCCAAATTTTTTTTGGGGGACTTTTTTGTTCAAAAGCGCCCCGTCTCCACTCCTAGTTTAAAAGGGAAAACTAAAAATTTTAAGAATAAAGGGCCCTGCAGGGGGAAAAATAACTGGGGGAAAACCTTTAATTTATACTATTATGAATGGCCCAAAAAAAGTATTTTTGGGTTATCTACACTTTTTTTGTGAACCAGTTATCCTTAAAAGTTTGTTGAAAGGCTATTTTTTTTTAATCAAATTTGTATAGCCTGAAGGACAAAATGGGGGAAGGGGAGATATAATAAAATTTTTTTAAAAATTTTTAAAGGGTTGTAAAAAAGGGAATTTAAATAAGAAAGAGAAAGGGGGACACAATCTGATCTGAGAGTTTCAAAAGCTTATTTGTCTAAAGGGGCATGAAAAAAAAATGAAGGAAAAAAAAATTTACTCACCTTCTGAAAAACCCCCTTTCCCTTCCTGGGGAAGGTTTGAGCAAACCACCTTTGGGTTCGGAGTGGCCTTCCCATTCTTCCTGCCAAAATAAACGGCCCCATGGACCAAATTCTGAAGGGCTTTGCAACCCCGGAAAACTAAAATACTGAATTTTTTTCCCCATATCTAAAACGAACATGGACACTCTGAAATATTACGGACTAATTTCACTCTATTTTAATGGAAGCTATTAAAGTTTGATACGTTTTATTACCTTGCCGGTTCGCTATTTATATTGACCAAGTGCAGCTAATCCCTGGCCACAGCGGTGGTGGCAGATACCACAGGTCCCCGGCTGTAACTTACAGCTGGTTCCCCACAGTGATATTGTGGGCTCTATTTTTTAAGGGTGAAAGTTGCATTACCATAAATACATGGAAATTTTTCTTTTGGGAAAAATTTCTTCCTAAAATATGGGCATAAAAATTACATTTAAATTTGGGAAGGGGTTTTTTTAAAATCAGGGGATGTCCTTTTAGCCCATTGGGTCTCCCGTTTTGAAAAAGATCCAGGGAAACCACCATTAGTTTTATTTAATTTTTTTATGATGGAACAAAACAATGAATGCAATGATGCAGATGTGAACCAGGCCTGCTTTTGAAAATGCCTAGGATGAGTATGTATCAATCCTAAAATAAAAATAAAAAGAAAATAATATAAGTACAGACTAGATTGATCATGGATTTTTTTGCCAAAAACTTTTTTTTTTGTATAATTATTATATTTTCAATAAATTGTTTTGGCGGTTGTTTAGACAACTTTTTTTTTAAAGGTTGCCTTTGACTTAAAACTCCCCAGTTGCCAGGGAAAGAAGTTTAAAAACCCTGGCAAAAAAAAAATCACTTTGAAAGATCTCCATTTAAATTTTACAATAAATAAGTGCTTTTTTATAAAATTTTGTAACACGGGGGTGGGGGGGAGGGGTAAAGCCTGCTTTATATATTGTGACGAAGGGGTAGGGAGGGGCTGACAAAGGGATTAAAAGTAACTTTCTCATTTTTCCCTGATTTTTTTTTCATAATGAAAAATAAAAAAATGATTTCCTTTTTGGGGCAAAATATATTTAATTTTTATTATTTTTATTCTTTTTTTTTAAACTATCTTGGGAACTGATTTCCAGAGTCCTAGAAAAATGTAGAGGGTTTTGGGCCCCTAAAACAAAACGCTTTTAGACCCGCTAATACTTGCTACAAAACGGCGCAGTGTATGGGGAAATTTTCTCCCCCTCCTCCTCGGCTTTTTCCTACCGCCATTGGGAAAAAACGGGGGGGAACTCCCCAGGCCGGGAAAACTGGCCTTTGAAAGGGGGTTTTTTTTGGGGGTTTTAAAACCTCTTTAGGGAATATCCCTCTTTCAATTCTCAGATGAAAGGCCCAAAATTTTTTAGTTTTAAACGTAAACCTTTTTAAAAGTGATTAATGTTTCAAGAAAGACAGCACTCACTTTCTGGAAATTTTTTTCCCCGCATGCTCAAAAAAATAGAAAAACACACAAATAAATGATTCCAAGTGAAAACATGTCAGAAGTTTGTTCATTATCAGTGGAGAGCAGGAAGTATTGTTTACACAAAAGGGGTTTAAAAAAAATTTTTTTTCAAAACTTTTTTTATTGCTTTTTTAAAAAAAACCCCTCCTGTTTTTGAAAGTAAGCACCCAAACACAGGGAAAAGGGTGTAAAAGTTGTGAAACAAAAAAAAAAGGCAGATCCAAAAAAAAATTGGGAAAAATTTTTTAAAACATTTATTTAACTGCAGACCTTTTTAAACAGTCGTTTTAAAAGGAAGGCTCCTCGAGTTCTGGTCCCAGGCTGGTTCTACAATCTCAAGCCTAATAGATGAAAAGCGTCTACTAGAACCAACATTGTGATGTAGTCCTCTCTTGCTGTACAAAGAGAGCAAAAACTGGCAGGGCATGTATAAAAAGGTCCTGCAGCAGCTTCCCAGCCACCCCTTATCCACCACCTCTCCCCCTGAATAAACAAAGGACAAAAATTTTTGAGGACTTAGATGAGATTATGGTAAGACAGTGTAACAAATATTATTGGATAAAAAAAAAACTAAATTCTTAATTTCAGAATAAACTCAGAGAAAAGGAAGATGTATGATGTAAAAAAATCAAAACTGAATCGGCTGCTGCTTGAGAGGAAACAAAAATGAAATGACCTTAAAAAAATTGCGCTTCAACGAGTGACAGCGACAGTTTTGGGATGGGAAGAAAGCAGCATTACAAAGCTCATTTATGAATATTTTAGAAGCAAATACATTTTTGAAGCCTTATTCCTCAGCCAGAGAAAAACCAGTGAAAGAACGTACACATAACCGCTGATTGCAGTTATCAAAATTGTTATCAGCCACTGAAGGGGAAAATGCTTAGAGTGGTACCAACATTTAAATGTTGGTGAGTTTTCTGAGGCCCGTGATGATAACTTTCTTAGTTACATATCTTTGTTTAATTTCCTGATACATTTCTTAATTCAGGAGGACAAGGCTCAAGTGGCTATTGGTCTAACACAAGCTAACAAATAAACAAGGACGTGGAGTGTTGTGTGTCTATTCCAGACCATGACTACTAACACATTCCCAAAGGCAATAAACCCAATTCTTTCTTGTTATAACAATTTAAATAGTTATACTTTATTTAGTTTTAATTAAAAGTATAATTCTAATTTAAGTATCAAACTAAGCAAGTGAAAATAACCCTTAATAAGGACTGACAAGTTGTCTGCTCTGGTGGGGCAGCTACTATAATGCAAGACATGTGTCCGTGGTCTGAACCAAAGAGATACCCAAAAAAAATCACAAGTGACTGCAAAAGTCTGACGGGGTGTTGAGAGAACAAGGTCAACTTTTACCAGGGTTACTATACTTTTCCCCATTCAGTGTCAGTTCTTACATATGTCTTTCTGAACCTTTCAAACATGCAGTAGCACACAACACCTGAGCAAACATAGACATGCGTTTTCTGAGTACTGCAGCAACACATTGCATGGATTCAGAAGGGCAGTTTATGGCAATATGACCCAACTCTCAGCAATGTAAACATCACAAGTGTCCACTGTTTAGTCCATTGCTATGTGGGTCGGGCCCCTCTCTAAACATACAGTCTCTGCCTGGCTTGGACTCCGGAACAATCTTACCAAATACCTATCAACGTTTCTATATGTGGACGGTTGAGGGCTGGTGCAGGGAACTTTCTTGTAGGTCCTGCTCTGCAGACTATCGCTCTACCTAGTCCACCAGCTGGTCAGCCAATTTGGGGTCACCATGGCATACCCGCTTCCTCAGCACCAGTAGCAGAGCTCTCAGGTACTGGTCCAGTACGATTTGTTGTAACATGTCAGGTACTGATAGCTCCTCTGGTTGTAACCATTTCCTGGCCAGGTGGATCATACATCTAAGAATGTGGGGTTTATCCAAATGTTATGACCACAGGCGCGCTTTCTAGACTCTGACAGCATGGTTAAGCCCCAACCAAGCTAGAATTTCTGCTTTAATTCTATTATAGTCCTGTGCAGCCTAAGGTTCTAAGTCAAAATAGGCCTTTTGGGCTTCCCCAGTCAGGAATAGGGCAAGAAGTGCCACCCATCTTGCCTTTGGCTATAAACTCATGTACAGCAGTCCTTTCAAAGGTATCTAAGTATGATTCCATACCATCCTCTGCAGTCATGTTCTGCAAGTACTGGCTTACATGGATGGTCCAGTGCTCTGGAACTGCTTGGGCCATGGAAGATTGGAAATTTGCTGAATTACTTCTTGCAGGACTTTACAGTCCTTATTTGGGGGTACAGTAATAGTGCCAGTTTGGCTAAATGCAAGTGGTTTATCTCACTGTTGTTCTCTGGTCATCTCCTACTGAGCAGCAACACATTGTAACTAGTCCTGCGCTCAATGTCATCACCAATTTCACTGATGCTTTTAACGCCTTGCCCGCATCCTCCACACACTATGATATTTTCAGTAATCGCCTTACTCCAGACCACAGACACATGTCCTGTGGTTATAGAACTGCTACAACCAAGCAGGTTTGTTAAAGACTGGCAGGTTGTTGGCTTCCTTAAATTTAGAGGTTGCAGCAAACAAAAATACAACCAATGCCCCCCCCAAAAGCAAACAAATACATTGCCTGTCTGACACATCAACTAAATCATGCAACTTTCCTTCATATCCAACTGGATGACTTTTCCTCAGCAACTACAAAGTGCAGCTACAATTGCAAACCCTTCACATTGGTTTCACCCCAGGCTTGTTTCTCACAACGAGCTTTGCTGTGTCTCCTCCAGAAGGCAAAAAGCTGCCACAACTGCCCTCGAATAAGATACCCCGTTATAAAGTCACCTGCTGATTAATTATCTCACATAATGTAGTTTCTCCCTCTGCTCCTTCATTACCAGAGAAGAATCTGGGAGGGATATACCCTCTATCTTGTCGCACTACTATAAACAGCGACCCGTTTGAGTCACAGGAGATATAGTCAAATAAGTCAGCATAGTGAAGACCAAAGTCTAAAATGGAGTGAGTAATAGAAATTTTAAGGGGATGAAGGTAAAAAAGAGAGAGGAAGAAATGTATATACCAAATGTTGTTGGAAAAGTGAACCAATGTAGTTGCAATCCATTATGAGGGAAAATTACTTCCATCCAAGACCTTTTTACAGGACAGGATTTCAACTATCTGCGTGATAGAAATAAACTTAAATTCTAATGAGATAAGGGAAGTTCAATGGCCATTAACTAGTGAATATAAAATTAAATGAATGGTGCTCAAGATGAGATACCCATGAGATAAACTAAAGTTAATGACTTTAGCAATCCACCACATTGACAGACACACATTGATGATATTTTGGATGCTACCAATTTTGCAGGGCACAATATATTTAAACCGTATTTAAATGGCAGATGACTCCAACTGTTTAAAAGAACAATAGAGTAATTGATTCTTCGAACATGATCACAACAGATCACACTTGGATAACCGCTTTGAAACAAAAGATCCAGAACAAGTAGCTAAAAAACATCAAGCAGGCTGAGTTTTAACAATACTAGCTTGAAGTGTGGAGGCCTTCACACCCCTTAAATATTGATCGATACCTAGCAGTCCAAAGAAGAATGAATGTTGACCCATGATTGCTCTTAATTGAACACATGAAAATAAGAAACTACTCAGCACAGTGCTTTGTGAGCATTTCATAAACTTTAATAATATCTTATCTCATTTATAAGATGCATATATACCATTGCAAAAAAACTTAGTCCTTGCATGTCATTAGTCTTCTTAACCAGTTGGTGGTATAGATTTAGTATAGTCCAAACCGAATATTAGTAAAAAAACATTACCAATAAATCCAAACAATTTTATTTATAAATCCATTAAAATATGCATGAATAAGTTCCAAGCAAGTAAGAGCCAGACATGTATCGGATACTCTATCCTCTTCTAGTTTTGCAACTATAAAGAAAAGACAATTAAAAACAATATTCTGATCAATAAAAATAGCTCAAGCAAATCAGAATACCACACATGAGAAAAAATGAAACAAAATAGGAAAGCCTACCAATTAAAATAGAATCTGTATACAAGTAAATTACCTTAAATGCTATGCATTGTATTCACAGCTGACAAAAAATAACAGATTGATCTAAATAGATATACATATAAAAAAAATCATTAAAACTGAGCCACCCATTGGCGAGAGAATGTACAACTGGTCATTGATGGGTCAACAAGGTGGTTGAACACAATTCAAAACAAAATCATAGGCATGGACGCTAATTTTAATGTTCAAATTCTCTGTCCCAAAATGTTCTAATTGATTTTGCCGCACATGTGATATTTGACTTGACTTGTTTCCTATGTTTTCTACTGGTTCTCTTATAGAGTCTTTTAATTTTTTTATGCTTTTTTAGAATGAGCATTATTGTTAGATTCAATTTTGTTTGATTTGACAAGGAACATCAGGTGGCTTGAGTATGGCTCAGAAGGGGTAAAGCACCATGTCAGTGTGTGAGGGTGTAATCACTTGAATCCTGTCACATTGCAAGGCTCAGTGAGTAACATAGGCTAAGTGAGTCACATAGAGGAAGCCTTTGTAACTGAACAATAATGATGACGATCTTTGTTTGACCCATACTGTCAATCAGTGTAAGATTTCATTTCACTTCTTGATGCGTCACTTAAAGGTTATTCTATCCATAATAAAGTTATTGTGTCTTTGTTTTGCAAGGAGACTTCTGAAATGCTATTCTCCATGCAGAGAGAAACCAATCTTCGCGATATAGTCCATACCAGTGGGTGAGTTCATTAGGCAAAAACGTGTTTGTTCCAGTGACAATACAAATAATTCATTAGTTTCTGCAGCTAAGAAAAGGTTAGCCTGTAGGAAATATCCCAAATGGATGATTGATAGAGCCAGAAATATTGTAGTTTGCAAGACGAGTAGAATCTTGTTGGAATCTGCCCAGCAATTCCAAGACAAGAATCAATCTGGTCACACTGTTACATTTTTTAACACGGTTTAGCAATCAATGTCAATAAGTTGTCCAAATTGTGAAAAAGAATCCTCCTATATTTTGTTAGGACCTGAAATTGGCAACATACTAAAAGCTGGTTGTCGTTTTGTCCCAAAAAGGTAAATCTTTGGGATCTGTGTTATCTCTGAGTCTATATAGTGAAAAGTAAGATCTGGGCTTAAATTGTAGTATAATGTTGTACCGTGTTAGCCATAGAAAGTAGATAAGAAGAGAGAGAGAAGAAAATCCAGGCAATACCTTAAGGACAGACTGATTATAATTGATGGTGAGCTTTCGAGAGTACTAGCTCCCTCTTCAGGAACATATGTTATACAAAAAAAATTAAAATTCAACAGGAGAACTTTTTAAACACAAAAGACATGGATCTTCAAAGGATCTTAGAATTCTTAAAAATAACAAAATGCAATATAAGCAGACAAGTCATTTACAAATGACGAGTAAAGGTAGAATACCTGAAATGTGTTGCTTTGTTTGCTTGACTTTTTTCATGCAAATTTTAATGAACTCATAATAAATTGTTGGATTTTATTGTTGCTGGTTTTCCTACCAAAATTTAGTTTGGACTATTTTTGTTGCCAATGATCCATTGGATATTACGTGCACCCTCACAACAACTCCAATGGAACAACAGAATCCAGGTGAGCAAGGCACTACTTTTGTTCTTTGACATGTTGTAGATTAGTGCCAAATTAAAGTGACCTGATCTGCTGTGAAAAATGTTTTGCAAAAAATAGTAATATAAAGTAAGTCAACCAATAATTGGTACAACATTAGAAAAATAATTTAAAGTTGCGCCACAATTATATAAATATCATTCTGAGAACCACTGTGAAAAATTTGGCGCAACTTTAAATCTCCTAGTTTAGGTTTATGTTAAGTAATCTGCCCAACTGTTTTGTAACAGATGGACTGCTCTCAGCTTGGTTTTAAAGTTAGCCATATACTTTCAATACTTGTCAGCTGAACGAGGATTCCTACCAATCCCCTCATTCATATGCATGCTCACTTTAGGCAAGCTTGCAAATGTTTTTAATTATGAGAATGCAATGCGCTCCTACAAGACAGGTAGGGGTGTGCTGAATTTGATCCAACAGATTAATTTCAATATTCAATAATTTTTAATAATACTTGGAGTGTTGCCTGAAATTAGTGACTCTGGCCAACTTTGTTGTAAAATGTATGTGCACCTTAAGCTGCTGTGAGGCACCTCATGCAGTAGTTTATATCCCTTAAGAACAACAAGATCTGACATTTTCGAAATTCAACATACCAAATAAACATCATTCAAACCCCCAATACACGTCTACAAGTTCAGATGACATTAGTCTAATTTGCATGGTTGCCTTTAGAGGGGTTGGAAAGACATACTTGTGGGTTATTATTAGAATTTTCCTGATTTTAAAAGGTTCTGGCCCCAAGATTACATTAAGAAATGACTAATAATGCAATTCTACAATAGCCCCAAGCTATAACACAGAGCTCTCTGCTAGTCTTAGATCTGCAAGATAAAGGCAATAGAAGTAGTTTTTACTGTGCCTACTGTTTGCAATAAAGAATTAGCCCAAGGGACTGAAAAGCTGATTTAAGACTGAACAGAAAATGGTGTCACATTACATGGTGCTAGTAAGCTTTTCATATAACTGTACTCTATACAGTAAATGATGTCTCACCTTTATGCACTGCATAGCATACTATAACACATTACAGTTATCCTAATCTGCCTATTCATTGGAAACAAGCTACAATGACCAAATATAGGAAACAATATCAATAGACTTTAGTATCCCCACTAAAGCAGAGATACCTACTCACAATAGCTTTGGTTCTGGAAAAAGTGTGACAGAAGGAAATATATACTGTAGGGTTAAGTGATTTCTCTATCATTCACCAAGTTTTAAATGTTCATGTTTCTAAGACAGAATTTGTAATTGATCTGTCTGGAATGTTTTGCCTTGTCATAGATATAATAAACATTTTTTAGTTCTTCAGTCTTAAACTAAATTGTTCAGAATTTCTAACAGACACAGGAGGTTTATTTGGTCCACCTTTATTATTATTATTATTTATTATTTATTTTAAAGCGTCCAATGATCCAGGGCGCTGTACATTCGAGGTGGGTTTTTACATACATTAACAAAAGCGTTCAAACGAGTTAGAGTGATAAGGAGATAATGACAATTGGCACGTCAAGGGAGAGAGGAACCCTACCTCGCGAGGTGCTTACAATCTACAAGGAGGGAAAGAGACAGGAGGTTGAGGGAGCAACATGGTCCTGTCTTGGAGGCAGTATGACAAGTTTAGTGAAGGTAATAGTCAACCTGAAGAAATGGGATTTCAGAGTTTGCTTTAGAATGCTGGTGAAAGAGGAGGAGAGTCTGTATGGTGTGGGCAGTGAGATCCAGATGTGGGTGAAGCACGGGGAAAGTCTTGGATACCGGTTTGTGTGAGGTGAGCTGTAGATAAGGGTAGACAGAAGAGAAGGTCCTTGAGGAGCGGAGAGTGGCGTGAGGGGAGATATATTGAAATTAGGGCAGAGATTTATGGAGGGGAGCGGTCATGGAGAGCCTAGTATGGGTCATGGTAATATGCTTGACATGAATACGCTGGAGCAATGGGAAGCCCAGTGAAGGATTGGCATAGGTAGTTAGCGAGGAGATAGTGAACAAGATGGGCAGCAGAGTTAAGATGGATTGGAGGGAGCGAGGGCGTCTAGCTGGGAGGCCACTGAGAAGGATGTTGCCGTAGTCAAGGCGGGCGATGTACAATGGCATGGACCAGCATTTATGTAGTGTCATAGTTGGGAATGAGCGGATGTCAAAGATGTTTTCAGGTGAGGCGGCAGCAGAGTGAGGGTTTGGATGTGTGGTTCGAAAGAACGAGCCGATGCTAAAGATTACCTCAAGGCATCGTACTTTGTGGGACCGGTGAGAGTGTATCGCCGAGTTGAACTGTAATAGAGACATCAGGGCAGGGTAGCAGTTGGATGAGTTGTTGACAGATGATGATGTCTGTTATTCCACTCCAACATTTAGTTTTTATGGAGACGTGATATAGAAGAAGGAGACATGGACGACAGACAGTCCAGGGAACCGGAGAGTATAGAGAAGTGACATCTGGGCCAGAGATGTAGAGTTGGGTAAAGTAATCAGCATACAGGTTGTCAAGAAAAGCCCAAGAGAGCTAATGAGCTGACTGAGCCACGGTGGTAGATAGAGAAAAAGTAGTGGGCCACCTGACCCTTGGGACACCGACAGAGAGAGCCGGAGAGGAGGTGGAGACGAGAATGAGAGACGCTGAAAGTCCGATCAAGAGGTACGAGGATGAATCCGGAAAGATCCGAATATCTGTCGAAGCCGAGGCAGAGAGGATTTGTAGCAGGAGGGAATGGTCAACAGGTGTCAAAGGCATAGAGGAACCGTTACTACAGAGGCGGTGCACAGAGTTAGTTATGGCATGAGGCTTAAGGCAAGTTATCTAGTTCTTTAGTGACTTTGGTTAGGGCGGTTTCGGTAGAGGTGGTGGGGTACGTAAAACCAGATTTGTAGTGGTCAAGAAGAAGATTTGGAGGAGAGTGTGGGGGACAGCATAAGATCAAGACTTGCAGCTCGAGGAGTTTGGAAGCAAACGGTAGCAGTAGAGATGGGGCGAAGTGAGGACAGAGAAGAAGGGGTCCAAGGGTTGTTTATTTATCTAGTGATTGGAGTGTATAGCAGGTTTAAAGGTGGAAGGAAGAAGCCAGAGGTTAGTGCTAGGTTGAAGAGATGGGTAAGGCGCCTATGGATGAAAGAAGCACTGCGGTCTGGATGAGGTGGGAAGGCAAAGTGGGTCAATAACTACAGGCGTAGTGAGGTTGAGGATTTGGACAGTAAAGGAGAGGAGATGCTTGTCATGAGGTGACCGTGGGGAAGGCAATTTAAGGGGGGAAAGAGTCAGGGTGCAAGGGTAGGAGGGTGGTGGGGGGGGGACTGCGGGTGAAGCTTTCTCTGATGAGTTGATCTTACTGGAGGAAGTGAATGGCACAGTCATCTGCGAAGAGGAGGGGTGGGGAGAAGTGTTGGGTGGACCGGAGAAAGAGTTGAAGGTTTGAATAATTGTCTGGGTTGTGGACAAGAGGAATATATGAGAGTGTGAAATAGTCCCTGTTTGGCTGAGGCGATGGCGGACTATAAATGGTCCTGCATGAGTGTTTGTATAAGGCAAAGTCATCACAGATGAGTTTCTTTCCAGCGGCGTTCGAGACAGCAACTGAAGCATCGCCTCAGCAGTTTGGTAAGTCTGTTGTGCCAGGGTTGTCCTGTTTGATGTTGCGGTTCTGTATTGTGTGTGAGAGAGAGCGACTAGAGTCTAGGGCGGTGATGATTGTAAGGTTGTAGAAAGAGTTGGTTGGCTGCTCTGGTCATTGAATAGAGAGAAATGGAATGAGTTGGCAAGAGAGTTCGAGAAGTGTTGAGGGTATCTTGAGGTTTTGTAGATTCCTCCCGGGGTCGTACTGGAGATATGAGACAGAGGAGCAGATGGGGAGGAAGAATAGTGGCGTGAAGGTAAGCAGGTTGTTGGTCTGGAATCTCGGGTAGTACTGGAGATTTAGTAGGATGTCAGATAGGGGCACAGGCGTGGGGATATATGAGGTCCAGTGTGTGTCCATAGTGTGTCCAGAGTGTGTCCACCTATTCTCTTATTGTTGGTTTTTGTTCCTCCTGTTTCTGATTGCTGATGGTACACATATTATTTATATTTGTATGGGACGATTACTGTAACATTCCATTACTTAATTCCCAGAATACTTTTGAACCATTAAAAAGTCCCTCAGATTCTTTAACCACCCCCAACAATAAACAATCTGTTTTTCTAGTATTTAAAAATTCAATACAATGGTTAGATAAGATGTTTATCCTGTTTAAATTAAATACTATAACGATGACTGTTTGAATACCAGGTGATATATGGCAAATTAATTATTAGTAATGCAAAACAAAGACAATGAAAAGAGTGTAAGATAGTTGATAATGTGCTCCCCCCCCTTGAGTAACGTGAAACTGATTTTTTGTAAGTATCAACTATGTATTTATATTATGACTAAAGGGATGTTCCTAGCCTTCAACAAAAAAGCTCATTTGTCCGATGGGCTATGATTAAAAGTAGAAAAAAGAAGCATACTGACTTCTGTGATTGGCTGCACATAACGTGTGAATGATGAACATGCAACTGTATCAGCGGAAGAATGAACGCCACCAGGACAGAACAGGACATCCTGAGGTACCTACTTGCATAGCATCTATCTATCTATTTTAAATCATACACAATCGGACACATGAGCTTTTGAAGCCTTTGTAGCACCCCTTAAAAAAGTGACCCCTGGTAATATTCAAATTGTAATAAAACTTGTGAAGTAATGATGATGATGTTAATGTTACCAAACCTCTACACCACCTTTATAAAAACTTGTATCTATTAACCAAAATAAAGAATTTTGTTTCTGAATAAACTTGATGTCAGACGTCAATCTTCCAACATAATGTGCATATGTCCATTCTGATATTAATTTGGAAACCGACACTACGAGGACTAAGTCGCCTTCTTATAGCGACGACAAAAGTATTTCAGGCGCCTATAAAAAAATAGCATATTTCAAACCTTTGACAGATCTCATCATAAAAAATAACTAAAGCATTGACATTGAGGCTGTTTAAGCAATTGTGCAGTTTCCTGAGGACACCCTGTAAGGTACTGTATATCAAGGACTGGTTAAGGCCCAAAATATTAGTAAATAGTATCTCTACCTCCTTTCCCCATAGTCGGGATGGATCAAGCTTATGTTCTTCTCATGACTTGGCTGAGGCATGTCTATCACATTTTGGAGTCTCCCATTACATTGTGTGCAACGTTAAATGAGAAAAAAAATTAATTTGCACTAAGGTGATGCAAGTATGTAACTAGCAACACCACCGTAAGTGTGTTATGCCCGCTCCACTGCGGATTTAAATTGCCAATTTTTTGTTGCCATCAATTTAAGATGGATGAATGTATCTTTCAGAACACACTCCAGCTTGTTATAGTTGTTACAAATAAAAATAACATCGTCAAGTTCATGAAACACTTCAATTTATTTGCATACAATCTGGATTGCAAAAACTGCCATTAACTTCTGCGTTGTATCGCTCATCACCAATGTTCTGATGGATGTTCTTGGAAGTGTAACAAAAGGAACTCTGCGCAACCATGGGCATCTATCAGAGAGGGCTCCTTCCTAGAAAAGTTGCGCATATCTTTGAAAAAGTGAATCCTGTAAAAAACAAGCTGTACAAGTATTCAATATATCAGAATATTCACTACCACTAGAGATGGGCGAATTGATTCTAACGTAGTGGAGTTCGTTTAGAATTTCAGGAAAACTTTGGTTTCATTGATAAAATGGCTGCGAGCACATGGCGTTACATGGGGCAAAGACCTCTGGAGGAAGAAGGGCATAGCCTGCATGACATGTACAGAGAATGAGCCAATAGAGACCCGGCAGGGATTTTCTAGTGACGACACCATGCACTCAATAAGGTCCGGGGCGCCGACCTGTGGAGATCACACTCCTCTCACTGTACTGATCATGGAGAAGCGTGCTGCAACGGCTGATTGTTACTGAGAGGAACTGATTTTTTAATACCGAGCTATTTTTGTGGGGGTCTCACTTGACTCATAGACTGCTTCTCTAATACGTTCTATTTCTAAATTTTTTTTTGGTATATTGGATCTGAGAAATCCGTGTGCTTCCACTGCAGCCTCTTGCATATACACTCACCGCCACTCTTAATTAGGTACACCTGTCCAACTGCTCGTTAACACTTAATTCTAATCAGACCAATCACATGGCTGGCAACTCAGTGCATTTCGGCATGTAGACAGGGTCAAGACAATCTCCTGCAGTTCAAACCGAGCATCCAGTATGGGAAGAAAGGTGATTTGAGTGACTTGGAATGTGGCAAGTGGTGTTGGTGCCAGAAGTCTGGTCATGAGTATTTCAGAAACTGCTGACTCCTGGGATTATTCACGCACAAGAACCATCTCTAGGTTTTACCAGAGAATGGACACGAAAAAGAGAAAAACAATCCAGTAGCGGCCGACCCAGTGGGCGAAATGCCTTGATGATGCCAAGGTCAAAGGAGACATGGGCAACCTGGTCGAGCAGATAGAAAAGGCAACAGGAAGCTCAAATAGCCACCCGTTTACAACCAAGGTAGGCAGAAGAGTCATCTCTGAACGCCATACAGTACGTGCGAACTTTGAGAGCGATGGTGCTACAGCACAAGAAGACCACATCGGTCCACTCCTTTCAGCTAAAAACGGAACTGAGCGCCAATTTCCCCAAACCATCGAAATTGGACAAAAGTTGGAAAAACGTTGCCTGGTCTGATGAGTCTCGATTTCCTGCAACTTTCGGAGGTAGGGTCAAAATTTGGGGGGCGTCAAAAACATAAAAGCAGGGATCCACCGCCTTGTATCAACCCGGTTAAAGGCGGGTGGTGGGGTGCCCATGGTGGGGAATATTTTTTTGGCACTCTTTGGGCCCCGGGTCCCAATTGAGCATCTTTGCAACACCTTGTGGAACTATGCCACGAAGAATTGAGGCGTTCGAAGGCAAAAGGGGGCCCAAACCCCCTAACTAGCAGGTGCCTAATAAAGTGGCCGGGAGTGTACTTTTAAACCCTATCTGCCACAGCACATTGAATTTCCCAAAGGGGGATCTAAGCCAGTTCCTGTTTCATTTAAATTTTAAAAAAACACCATTTTTACAATACAAATACCACTTCACTTGGCTGCTCAATTCTTTGGCGCAATTTACATCCCGGGGTTTTTTAAAAGTTGTTTTTCACTTTTGGTGACTCCAAGAAACCGTCATTTTTTACCGCCAAAAATAACAATTTTCCCGTACCTAATTCACAAGCAAAGGTTATTACAATTTTACTCTTTTTTGTGTGGGGAAAAAAAAACCGCTTGAACACGCTACAAAGCTAGTAGTTTTTGGGGCTCAATTCTTGGGGCAATTTACATCCAGGGGTTAATTTAAACCTTGTTTTTCAGCGGGTTTCTCCAAGAAACCCCAATTTTTTTCCGCCCAAAAAATATCCATTTTTCCACCTAATTCCCAAAAGCAAAGGTTAATTACAATTTAATCTCTTTTTTTGGGGGCGTAAAAAAAAACCGCTTGTAACACCTACAAAGAGAGTTTGTGGTTTTCCCAATTTTTTGGCGTAATTTAACATCCAGGGTTAATTAAGCATTGTTATTTAGCTGTGGTGACTCCAAAAAAACCCCCATTTTCACCGCCCAAAATATTACATTTTTTTTTTACCTTTCACAAGCAAAATTAATTTCAATTTTATCTCTTGTTGTGTGGCTTTAAAAAAAAAAAAACCCCATTGTAACACGCAACAAAGTAGTAGTTTTTGGGGCTCAATTCTTTGGGGGCCCAAATTTTCTCCGGGGTAAATTTAAACGTTGTTTTTTCGCGTGGTGACTCCAAGAAACCTCATTTTCCCGCCCAAAAAATATACATTTTTTCCCGTAGCCTAATTTCAAGCAAAGGGTTAATTACAATTTATCTCTTTTGTTGGCGTAAAAAAAACACCGCATTTTAACACGCTACAAAGCAGATTTGTGGGGGCTCAATTCTTTGGCGCAATTTACATGCAGGGGTTAATTAAAAAATTGTTTTTCTGCTGTGGGACTCCAAGAAAACCGCCATTTTCACCGCCAAAATAATAAATTTTTTCCGAGCCTAATTTTACAACAAAGGTTAATTTCAATTTTATCTCTTGTTGTGTGGCGTAAAAAAAAAACCGTATTTAACTAGTGTTGAGGGGTTTTCTTGGCCATC
>JAODAL010058780.1:0-21890 GCA_025379985.1 Phyllomedusa bahiana | reverse complement strand
TAAACGTGGGGGGGGAGGGAACCCTTTATTCTCTATGGGCTATGGATTACCGTAATTGCAGCGCACATCTCGACGCGTATTAAGCGCAAATACATGGCGAAATGCGCACCGAAATTACGCTGTGTGAACATACTCTTATGCATGTCAGTCAATGTGAATCAGCTCACTAGAGGAAGCTTTTTTCACCAACATTCAGCACTTTAGTTGTATGTCTCAGGAAGGTCAAAAAATAATATTACATGTTGCTATGACAAGTATCCAACAGCAATATCTAGACAAAAGAGCATTTCTACTGATTCCAAATTAATATAAATGTCCTTTGTATGTGTCTAACAGAGTAAATTAACCTTTAATCATGGGATTTCATCAATAGTTAAAGAGAAAAAAAAAAAGCAATGCTTCATACAGCATGCTGGAATTCACCTTCATAATAGAGTTATAGTATATCTTGGTGTTATAGTAGTAGTGTAAAAACTGACTAAGAGCAGTGGATCCACCAGATCATATGTAAACTTTTGCATAGAACTATGCTAGGAAGTGGAGTCCAACGAGCCCCCTGTTTTTCACCCTTAAAACAAATATCTTGTCTTTACTGCAGAGTACTCCAAGGTCGCTATCACTAACCTATGGGGAAAGCTGAAGGCCCAATAACAGGGGAGCAGACTACAGGCAAAATCAGACAAGCCATATGTTGCAGCAGGCAGAGTTCTTATGAGGTTGCTGTCCGCTCTGACCTGCCTTTGTCTCCAAATGGTTGGTGAAGTCAAAGAATAAGCCAAGGTCAATACTGGAGGTCAATTCAAATAAATGATCATGGAACACCAGAAATCACTAATCAAGGTCAGTCAACGAGTAAGGGTGATATCAGCGAAACGCGTAATGTTTACCCAATAAATGTATAGACAAGAATAGCTATTGCTTCTTGTCTTTCTTCTTAGTATCGCTCTGACACCCCGATCCCTTTTCAATTAATGACAGTAATCTGTCTTTAATTACCCCTATTAGCCCCAATTGATCATGCGACTGCTAGAGAGAAGAAGCAGAAAGCCTAAGGGTCAGTCCACACAGCAAGAGTTTTCAGTCAGTTTTTCCGATGGTTTTTAGATATGACAACTGTCTTAAAATCGACTGTCAACCACGCCCATGGACTTCAATAGAAAATCGGAGCTAGAATCTACACAGGTCTGATTTTCTGACGGTCAGATTTCAAATCTGAAAACCGTAAAAAAAAGCTTAGAACATGCGCATTCTCCCCACCATCCCCGGTTTTTGGGTAGAATATGTATTGTTTAATGTTTAGAGGCTGCCAAATCCACAAACCACAGCTAGAAACCGTTCCCCTAAATGTTCAAAATACGATAAAATACCAGTCGAATTCTTAAATCAGAGTTCAACCGGTATTTTTTCAGTGCCGTGTGGCTGTACTTTAAACACTTCCTATTCAGCTATATACATAGTGCTCAATGAGAGCCATGTACACAGAGTTTGGGAAGGCAGGGGTGGTAATATACTGTCCCGGTCTACTCTCCGAAGAGCCTGGTTGTAACTCTTGCAGCTGCAGAGAGATCTAAGAATTGTAAAAAAGAAGCATACTTTATGTACTTTCTACTCATTTAAAGTAAATAATAAGTGATATATACGGTAACTATAACCAACCTTCTATAAATAAGTGCATAAGAAAATAAGAGACTCCCTCTCCTCCTCCCCAGTTCCTCCTGCACCTACTCAATTCATGAATACAATTCCTACTCAAGAAAGAGAGGAGACGGATTTTCATCTTCATGGAAAAATTTGATTGGAGCTGCTGCCCATATAAGTCCTTAAAGATGGGAGTGACACAAGAAAGAGAAAATAGTTGCAAAATTAACAGTAGCTCTTATCAGGAGATTCGCTTAATACTGCCATTTAATGCCCTCCATACTGCTGTTTCTGACAGTAAGCTCACAGTCTAATAAATAGAGGAAAATGTATTTTCTGTTATAATTTATATTACATAGTTTATTATCTTCTCTTGTGTTATTGATTTATGAAATGTGAATAATGTTAAACAATATTAAATGTTAATAAGATACATTTTAGTGACAACTAAATAAAAGTTTGGGCATCTCTGGTCAGGACACCAATAAAGAAATAAGATTATTTTCAGACATAATGGTTAGATTTCCCATACTTTCGTTTACCACTGCTCAATGATAAAATACAATCAGCAAAGAAAAAAAATCTAATGTACCAGATAACTAGTGAAATCATTTAAAATGTTCTCTTTGTCCTTAACAATTGTGAAAACCTAATTAGCATTGTTAAGACTTTTCTGAATGTTATCCAGTGTTTCAGCAGTAGAGACACATAACTAATTAATTGGATTGTGTGTCCTTTTAATATGCAAAACAATACATGGAGGTGTAAGTTTCTGTATTGACTTCAGCAGAGGTGCACTATTAAATTTTACTAAGATTACCTGATCAGTAAGAAATGTTATTTTGAGATGAGTGTGTTCTCAGTGATGCAAGAAGAGGTCTATTACCCATGTGCTAGCAAATGTTGGTAGCACTTGCAATTTACCGCTAATTGCCAGGCTGCCCCAACCAAATCACAAGTGCTACCACCAGCCGCTACCACATGTTATAAAAACCTTACCATTGAGACAAATGTTGCATTGTTGAAGGCTAGACTTTTCTCATTTGGAAAATAATACTAATGCAATGTTTTGAGATTTAAGAAACTTTTATTTTCACTTTTATATTAATGCAAATGTCAGTTAATGCATGTCAAATAATTTATCCCACAAAACTCAGTATTTAGAAGTGCATTGATGCTGGTGGACCACAAAAAAACAACAAACCAAACAGGTAAGTACACCAGCATTCACAAGAAAAAAACAATATGAAGTGTGTATCAATCAAAGAAAAAGACTCATCAAAAGACTACAACAAAAGGATAGTGGGCAAATGATGATAGATGCATGGTTGGTGGAGATTCACATGCAGGTTTACCCTAGAAAGTACCTGCAATAATGATCCCTAGCTAGCTGTCACCAGGGCCGTCATTAGGGCGGTATTGCTAGTACTGCCTTGTGCAACCTGGCCAAACTGTGAAATAAGGGGGTCTGATGCCGCCCCTTTGTTTAAAAAGATTGATATTTCTACCATTGGTATAGCTACAAGCAGTGCCATAGCTACAGGGGTCACAGCAGACCCACAACAATAAAGTGACCGCAGCTGCCATCTGCACGGTGCAGGCAGTGGCTCAGGCAGAATGGCCTGGATCCTAAATGGCCGGATTTCTCACAAAGAGAGCAATCCTGGGCTTGTGTGTGATAAGCAATGTGCCAAACCTGGTGCAGTAATGTGCAGCAAACATGGACAGCCACATGTGGCGCAGGGGTACAAGGTAAAGCGTGTGGGCTGTGGCTGCATTGATATAGCCTGACTTGTGATTCGAATGCTTGGGTAGAGAAAGTGTGCTGTACAATTACCATTGGCGAAAGAAAAGGTAAAAATAAAGAAACGTTGTGAGCTCACATCACTGGAGACAAGATGTTAAAGTGAGAGACAAAGCAAACGCAGCTACATAGACAGTTATCAGCCAGAAGACTTTTGGTGCAGAAGTGTGACATTATAGTTATTAGTAGTAGAGAGCGCACCATAAAGACTGTGCAATGACTTGGCCTTTATGCAGTAGCCTAGTGCTGAGATTTTTACACCTTGACTCAAGTGTCTGGATAGAGTCTGTGTGTCATGAGGCCCCTGGCTCAAGGGAGAAGAGAGTGAGACCAGTTATCAATAATTGCCACATGAGAACCACTAGCCACAACTCTGATACTAAGTCTGTGTCTTGCAATGAAAACTCCTATTGAGAACTTCTGCATGTTTCTTGTAGCCAAGTTTGAAGTGCCCTGTCTAAGTAAAGTGTTTCTGAGCCTGCAAGCAATGGACTTTGAATGTCATTATTGCTGCTCCACCCCCTCAGCAAAGCTATTACACTAGGCCCCTTCCCATGCACATGTAATTCAATTTGTTTGGAAATGGACTAATTTTGTTTTTAGCGTTTGATGCAATGACAAAATTTGATGTTTCCCATGATAATGCATTAGTCCAAATGTTATCTGTTCCCTGACAAATAGGTGTGATCATAAACCCATAACCCTCTCTTTAACATTGCTATAAATGCCATTGCATTGTCCAAAGTACAATATAATGGAGCACACACCCATTTTCATATGGAAGACAAACAGGTTCAAACAATACATTATTTATGTATGCATTAATCCTGATCTATTCTCTACATCAACAAAAAATCATCTTTGCATAAGTCACACGAAGGAGTCTAGGAATGGTATGCTTAGCAGATGACTCTGACACATTAAACTTGTGTGGAATTTGCACATTGTCAGCTTCACATAGTATTTATTCAATTCTTTTATCAGGTGCTATGTATAACTGAATTAAATTGCATACAGTTACAAGATCACACTGAATTTTATTCACACTGATGAATATACAACCTGTTAAGTAGTTATGTGCCAAAATGTGAGAGAGCCACTGACAGTATGATAATAAATCTATGAACAGAGAATCTGCATAGTTTAGAGTTCAGGAATTTATGTCCATATTCTCATCATTTTATTTTTGTCTCTTATATCTTAATTATAGTGATGAGCGATTACGTTGACTATCGTCATCGGGTCGATAGTCGATATCGGCAATTATCAAGACGATTTCCGATAGTCGATAACAGATTATCGCCGATGACCATTAAAGTCTATGGGAGAGGAACAACACCTTCATTCTTACACCCAAACAGGGCTGGAGAAGCTGGAATTAACATCCACAACAGTCAAATGGATACGTTCTACATCTTAGGCAACACACTTAGGTTATAAAAGCCACAGAAAAAAAATCACAGACTCTTCACTATCCCTGTCTTGTACCACAGCATGACACTTAAACCTGCATGACCCACAAATTAAAAAGAGCCAGAAGGCAGTATTATTTGAACCATCATTTTACTTGAACTGGACATTGACTATCCCTGTCCTGGAACGCAGCATGACCATTTAACCTGTCTGACCCCCATATTAAAAAGTGCCGCAAAAAGGAGTCTTTGAACCACCATTTTAGTTGAACTGGACATTGACTATACCTGTCCTGGACCGCAATATGACCATTAAACCTGTCTGACACACAGATTAAAAAGTGCCGGAATATGGAGTCTTTGAACCACCATTTTAGTTGAACTGGACATTGACTATACCTGTCCTGGGCCACAGCATGAGCCCCAAACCTGCATGACCACCAGATTTAAAAAGTGCCGGAAAAAGGAGTCTTTCAACCACCATTTTAGTTGAACTGGACATTGACTATCCTGTCGTGGGTACATTGTTCAAGTCTTCCTGTACCTCCCTTGTACAATTCAGAGGAATATGTATCAGCTATTTTGTACATGCAAGTTTTTTAGTAGTTTAATTCTAGAAAACACATTTTTAAAATAGAATGGAATCCCACCACGTCTTTGTTTCTCTTTTTTTAATTGTATTAAATAAGTTGTCTCACTACAGGAATTGCTAGCTATTTTAAAGATCTTGCAAAAACAAGTCATTTTGCAAATGTGTCCATTGACAGTGTCCCTACCTATTCCTTTTTTGAACCAACAATCACCCTTGAGCCACTTTTGACAATAGTGAAGAACAAATGTCTGTTAGAAACAATTTTTTTTAGAATAGGACCTGTAGTATTGCTGCATTTCAAAGCAGCATGACCCAAAAATAAAAGGTGGTATTTGCACCTATGAAATACACCTGCAATTACTACCAAATTTCTGTATGGTAATATAAGTACGGGTCTTTTAACAAAGCTGGGCTGCGCCAAAGTGAAAAAACACGGAATTAAATTGTGTACTGTTAATAATAGGTGGTTTTTGTACCTATGAAATACACCTGCAATTACTAGCAAATTTCTGTATGGTAATATCCGTACAAGATGGGTCTTTTAAAAAAATGGCCTGCGCCAAAGTGAACAAAACCTAATGAAATTGTGTACGGATAATAAAACGTGGTTTTTTCACCTATAAATACACCTGCGGTGACTACAAAATTTCTGTATTCAAATTTAAGTACAAGGTGGCTCTATGAACAAATGTGGGCCTCACCAAAGTAAAAAAAACATCTATTTGAAATGTATATGGATAATAAAAGGTGGTTTTTGCACCTATGAAATACACCTGCAATTACTAGCAAATTTCTGTATGGTAATATCCGTACAAGATGGGTCTTTTAACAAAAATAGCCTGCGCCAAAGTGAACAAAACCTAATTAAATTGTGTACGGATAATAAAACATGGTTTTTGCACCTATAAATACACCTGCGGTGAGTAGAAAAGTTCTGTATCCTATTGTAAGAACAAAGTGGGTCTTTGAACAAAAATGAGCTGCGCCAAAGTGAAAAAAAAACAAATTAAATCGTGTACAGATAATAAAAGGTAAGTTTGGCACCTATCAAATACACCTGTGGTTACTAGAAAAGATCTGTATCCTAATATAAGTACAGGCTGCACAAAATACAAGCTAATATTTCACCAAAAACTGGCCAAAAACTGTTAATAAAAACCCATTTCAATGCAGGGTCAAAGCAGAGTCTGGGCTGCACAATATCCACTCTCCTTTCAAAAGCCTGCCTGCCAGCCTGTCTGTCTGTGTTCGCCCGCACTAACACCCTCCCACCCACCCCCCCTGCGGCTGTACAGCGCTAGATGCTCCTTTAAAATTCTCAGCCTCAGTAACTAAAAGCTGAAAATCTCTAATCTACTTAAGTTCTAATGTTCACAGCTAGAAGCATAGTTGTCTGTGTGAACAAAGAGAACAGTTTCGCTGAGCTGTTTTGAGAGAGACCGAGCACACGTCCTGCTCTTATGATACACAGAAACACACTGATGCTGAACAGAAAGGGCTGTTCTGTGTAAAACGAGGTCATGTGATTTTTCCAGCCAATCACAACCATACACATCCCAGTCATGACGTCGCACACCCAGCTCACCCTGCTCTATTCTCTAAGCTGATTTGCTGGCTGCCAAAATGACAGGAAGCGCTGAAAATGGCGCAATATTAAAAGATTATGCGCAGATTTTAACCTAAATTATCGCGTGATCGAAAAACTCCAATCAACATAAAAACCGTGCCGATTTCAACTTTGTCGATTTTTAGAGCTACCGGCATACTTGATTTATATTTCAAGAAGAGATGTTCTCTGAAGCCTGTTAGTTATTTTACATTTTTATTTCAGAGATTGAAAGAAATTCTTCATATAATAGATTATCCCCCTGTAAAATGTTATTAATCAAAGATTGGT
Source organism: Phyllomedusa bahiana (assembly GCA_025379985.1). NCBI lineage: Eukaryota > Metazoa > Chordata > Amphibia > Anura > Hylidae > Phyllomedusa > Phyllomedusa bahiana. Next base: position 14,547 of record JAODAL010058780.1, on the reverse strand, counting down.
AAATCTAAAATGTCAAGAGTATTGTATATTACCTGTATAAAGTATTTTTCCACATGACAAATTTGTTGTATACTTTTCTGTGAATGAGAAATCTATTTCATGTATCTGAATGCTGTTGTTTCTGCATGTGCATGGATCTCTGCATACCTCATTAGAATGATTAGACCAGTGGCAGGAGTGTCTGCAACAAAACTACCATGTGTCGACATGCACATAGACCAATCCAAAAAAGCGGAAGACTCAACTGTGTTTCAAGTAATAAAACTAAATTTTAACCAATACAAAAGGCAACATAACTGCAAATCATTGATTTATATGAAACAAAAACATCATGCCATAAATGTTCAGCATAGCGATTATGTGGGCTCAGAAGTTGACCTGCAGGATAACTGCAGGAGACTTGATGTACAGTTGAAACCAGAAGTTTAAATACACTATATATAAAGACACATGCATGTTTTTCTCACTATCTGACATGCAATCAGAATAAACCTTATCTGTTTTAGGTCAATTAGGATTACCAAAATTATTTATATTTTCCAAATGCCAGATGTGCAAAGCCAAATATTGTTTTTTAGCTTGTGTATGGAGGAGTGGCTGCCTCCTGGTTGGTTTTTCCCACTCCACCCACCTTCACAGGTTTTTAAATCAATGCAGTATACTTAGTAGCTGGTGTCTTCACTCCCTGATGTATGGAGGTCTGAACAGGCCCTAAAGAGAGGAAACGTTACTGTAGGACCCCATCTGCCTTTGAGGTCCCCTTGAAGATTGGGAGGTGGGCTTCAGCAGTTTTGATCAAAAATGTGAACTAAGAACCTCAAAAAAATTTTCATGTATCATAAATCGCAGAAATTCTTTAAAAAAAATCCTATTTGCCTTTAGATAGCTTCTTTAGTTGATAGTATGCTACTGATATTGGAATGTGTATGTATATTGCTGCCACACCAGTGTGCACCTATGCTCATTTTTTTCAAAAAAGTTTTTGGATGTGCAAAGCCAAATTTTGTTTTCTAGAATAATGAGAGAGAGAGAATTTTTTAAGGCATTTTTATTACTTTCTGCAAAGTCAAAAGTTTACATACATTACATTAGTATTTGGTAGTATTCTCCTAAAAACTGTATGACTTGGGTCAAACGTTTTAGACATTTAGAATTTTGGCCCATTCCTCCTGACAGAAATGGTGTAACTGAGCCATGTTTGTAGGTCACCTTGCTTGCACCTGCTTCTTCAGCTTTGCCCATAAATTTTTCAATAGGATTGAGATCAGAGCTTTGTGATGGCCACTCCAAAACCTAAACTTGGTTATCCTTTAAGGGGTTTTCTCATTACATGAAATGGTCTTCAGAATACGGTGACAGTGAAAATTTGCAGTTGGATGTCATTTGCAAAGCTGTCTTGGTTTTCACAGTATCTCTTATCTTTATTTTCCATAAACATTGTTCCCCAGTGCCAGTTGGATTCCATCTCCTTGCATTTCATTGGCTGCCAGCTGTAGTCATTTACATTTTGTCCGGCCCCCGGTTGTATTCACCGAAGAGCATTCCTGAGCATGCTCCGTTATGCTGACCGCCTCTGTGTTATTTTGCAGTGTAAAGTGGTAGTAAACAGATTGAGAGAGAGATTTGCGCTCTTGCAACGTATGCGTGTGGAGTTTGTGCTGTTCACTGACAGCAAGCAGTGGTAGGTGCAATGTATGCGTGTGGAGTTTGCGCTGTTCACTGACAGCAAGCAGTGGTAGGTGCAACGTATGCGTGCGAGGATTGCGCTGTCCACTGACAGAAAGCAGTGGTAGATGCGAAGTATGCGTTCAGGGTTTGCGCGTTTCACTGACAGCAAGCAGTTGTATGTGCGACGTATGAATGATCTTATACTTTGTGACTTAATAGGTATAAGGAACTGATGTAATAAAGATTCACATTCCTGTCAACATAAAAATAAAAAGCTATGTCTCTCAGATTTTAACAATTCATAAACATTATAGAAAAAATGTTTTTATCATGTAATTTGGGCATTGCTGTCAGGACTGCATTACTGGCCCTTTAAGGTTTGTTTGTTGCAGCCTCAGTCAGGGTTCCGTTTGGTGTTTAGTGGGTTTAGCTCTTGAGCCAATCCCTGGCTTGGGGGATTTAAACCTCTTCATATCTGCATGGCCCTGCTGGTGATTGCTTCTGTGTCCTAGCTATTCTGTTTGTGCTCTGCTATGTTGATTTCACAGTTTTTTTGATTTTGGCTTGGCTTTCTGGTTGCTTGCCTGCTTTGTCTCTGGTAATGCGTATACTCCTGGTTTGACCTCGACCTGTCTGACCATTCTCTATTTGTTGTCTATTGTGTCTGTTTCTTGTTTGTCTGCCATTTATCTTCTGTCTGTCACCGATTTATCAGGGAACTTTTCAGAAAGAGGTTCGAGTGCAGGGTCGCCGTTCACAGGGCAGGTGCTCTGCCTTGACAGAGCAAGCCAGGGTAAGATTAGGGCCTCTCTTACAATTACTCTAATTGTAGTGACCCACAGAGTAAAATTAACATGCCATTTATACTGCACAGTGAGTAAAAATAAAAAATAAAAAACACTACCAGGATTGATGTATTTTGTTCATCCTGCCTCACAAAAAACAGATTAGAAAGCAAACAAAAGGTCATGTGCCCCCAAAAATAGTACCAATGAAAATGTGAACTCATCTCTAACAAAAAAAAAAAAAAAAACCTTATAAAGCTCCCTATACACAAAAAAAAGTTATGGCTCTCAAAATATGACAACATAAAGTTTCTAATTTAAAATGTTAGTCTGTTTTCTCTTAGTCCTGTCAGCAGCACAATGGTAGGGATTTCTCCACCTTGCGGAATAATAGGGCAGGTGGCATTTTTAGTAAGCGTGCTACCTATAGGATATGGCACCAGACTCCTTTTATGTCTGTTTTCAGTACTGTAGACTGTCTAATTTATGGAGGGACTCTAATCACCAAACATTACACCTTTACCCAAGTTTCATAGTGAATTAGCGGTATCCGGAGGTCCCTATCCCTATGAGCAACTCTTATACACAATAATAAAGTCATCTCCGTATCTTCTTAGAGACTAGTAAATTGTTTCAGAAAATTAATTCCACTATGCGCTTTCAATATAAGCAAAGTGTCCATTTATTATTTACATTCTTCATATCATATATATCACTGTACTTGGGAGCATTAGCATTCCAACGTTATGGCAAATAAATTGTTGCAGTCTTACTTTAGTCTCCATTTTCAAAACGGGCATGGAAGGTTGAAGTTGTAGCTCGTATTGCCACGTCCATAAAAGTCCAATCTATTGAAATATAACATCATTTATCCCGTACGCTGTACACCATAGAAGAAAAAAAATTAAAAACTGCAAAATTGTGATTTTTTTTGGGTCATTTCATATCCCCAAAAAGTTGGATTAAAAAATTATCAATAAGTCACCTCTATCCCAAAATGGTACCAATAAAAACTAAACTTCAGCCCACACTTCTTGCTTCAATTTTTTTTCCTATTTTCCGCCTCTAACATCTAGGTGCATCTTACAGTCCGAAAAATATGGTAAATAGGTAAAAGTATAAAGTTATTCCCTGATAAATATGCACATGTCAGATTTGAAATTTGGGGCCGTAACAGTAGGTTGCTAAAAATCTGTCAAGTGATGAAAAATATCATATCAGTTTACTTTTGTTTTTTGTAGTCAGTTGTTTTTAGATTGTAATTTTTTGACGAACCATACAAATAGGAACAGTTACTATATATTGACAGTCCATAAATAGACAATTTCATCAGCAGAGCTTTCCATGGGGAATGCAATCAATCTTCTTCTTCTCCTCTATAGCACTGATACTGCTTACAGTCCCACATATTTTAACTATTTTGTGGTTGTCGGAAGTAGCTGGGCAATGTCTTCCACTTTGTGCCTATACATTGCAGCTTTTTGTTGAAGGTACAGATTATGAGTACACTGGATGTATATATCTGACAGAGGGCAAACACATAGGGCCTCAAGTATGAGAACTTTCTAAGTCAAATACTTTCTTTGTTGCCCATAGCAACCAATCAGAGATATTTGAGGGAGAAAAATGAAACACAATACTAGAAAGGGCTAAGTCATTCCAAAAATCTTGATTAAACTTATTCCTGTTAACCATCATGAATTTTAATTAGCTTACAGCTTATCCAGCTTGTATGTAGAGAAAGTGAAAGGTTTCCAGATTGTATAATATGTAGCATGTCATGTGGATTAGAAAATCAAAGGAGCTGCTGAACACCAGTTATGTAAATAGGCTGAGCTTTCATCATTGAAGCAAAAAAATACATTTACAGGCTCCTTGTGTAATTAATGTTACAATAGAAGGTCAGTTAATACTGTTACAATGGAGCAGGTTCATTAGAACTGACACCGTGGGACACTTGCTATTTGTGGATCCTCTGTGCCACTGTAAGCAAAGATGGTTTAGCAGACCACGCCAGGGAGTGGAGCATAATGGTCCCCGGTCTTCACCAGATCCCACCAGAAGGTATTAGCTACGGGGGACCCCCAGATCACTACCCCTGACATGGCTACTCACAGTATCATCGAAAGTGCTGGAACTAGGACACCGGGTAAAGGCAGAGGTGAAGGGTCATAGCAGATATTGCCGTGGGCAGGTGACAGAGTCCCAGGCAGGTAACAGACTGGTACAATGGCAGATAACAGCAGTAGTATTATATATATAATAGACTCGTGCAGTGGCAGGAACAGCAGTAGAGTACTTTGGATAATGCAGGGATGACTCAGGGTTAACACAGGTAACAGCAAAAAGTACAACAAACAGGGCTCAGGAACACAGGAGAAATGTCCACAAACTAAAACTAGAGCAGAAGCAGAAAGTTTCTTAAATCAGAGGAGGTCACAGGTCATTGGACAGGTAATTAGGAATTCTCCATTTAAATAACCAAGAGCTGCCCTAGGGGCTGCGTGTGCAAGCACAGGAAGCCAGAGAGCATGGGTGAGCACAGTATCGCAGACCATAGCAGGAACCAGAGCAGGTAAGTTTAACCTGGCGGATGCCGTGGCCGCTGGCACGGGTACAAGCACATGGGACACAACTGAATCATGGGCATGTCCATGGTCCAAGGCACAGACCACGCCATGAACTGTGATAATAACTTATATATTGTTACTAAGTATTAGTTCTTTTCCTAAGACTTCAGCTGTCTATGATTGTAAAATTTCTATTCCCTTAGATCCCTAGACAACAGCACATAAAGAGGGCCTCTTGTGTACTAATATCACAAGTGGCAGATATCTTCTTAGTTGTGATTATAGTGTTCATATCGTTTGCAGTCTGCTTAAAATTTTCCTTACTGAGGTTTCTAGCCTAAATGATTTATCACTATCCACTGATTCCTGAGACCACCCAAACATACAATTACAGTACAGTATCAATTTAATAGAAGATACATGTTTAGGCAGGGGCGTAGCTAAAGACTCAACAACAGGTTCCCTACTTGATGTGGCGGATGTCTGCAGGGTAGCGCACTGCAGAACGTTATTTTTTTTTCAAATGATTTATCCAATATAAAAAAATTAATTTCAAATGGGGCCAAAGATAAACACGTTATACAGCCGAATTGTATGTCCCTCTTGTCCCCCCCCCCCCAAAAGAAAAAAAAATAAAATGTGGCGCGAACAGGAAAGAAATGCAATTGTGCCTTTGATTTCATGGGTTTAGTTTTTGTTGAAGTTTATGCTAAACAGTTTAATTGACATGTTATCTGTATTCTTCAAGTTAGTACATATACAAGTTTTTAATTTACGTATATAGTGACTAATACCATCATAAAGTTACTGCCCAAACCAGTATACCAAATCTAATAATACCAATAACAACAGTACACAAGGACCAAATTAAACCGCCACATTGTGACCACTATAACAACCATACAGTGACCATATAGTGGTACATACCAGTTGTACAGAGGCTCTGCAACTGTATAAGTGATTACAGGACAGTTGCATTTAGAGATTCACAGGAGACTTCTTATCTGATTAGAGTTGTTTACACTCCCTTTTCTTTCTTCATCCAATCTAGACCCTCATGACATCTTCTCTCAGCCACAACTCGCCCCTGCAGAATTTACCATACAAACATTTTAGACTCCAAACCGTGAGAGTTCCCCCAACCAACTATAGGGCCCTAATTTATGTCACCAGTATGTAGGAACACACTCCATATAGTAGACAGTCCCCCCAGATTAGACAGGCGGATAGGAAGACACTACTTTTATTTAGGTCAAACAAAAAATTAGTTAGATAAGTGGTCCGACTCTTCCTATTAAGTAGGTAAAGTCCCATTCAGTATAGAGCCCCTTCTAGTAGGTAGGTAAGTAGATAGAGGCCCCTCTAGTAAATAGGTAAGTAGATAGGGCCCCCTCTGGTAGGTAGGCAGGTAGATAGGGCCCATTTTGGTAGATATGCAGATAGATAGGGCCCCTTGTGGTAAGTAGGCAGGTAGATAGGGCCCTTTATAGTAGGTAGGCAGCTAGATAGGACCCTTTGCAGTAGGTAGGCAGATAGCTAGGGCCAGTTATGGTAGGTAGTTAAGGCCACTTTGGGTAGGTAGTTAGGGTCCCTTAGGGTAGATAGTTAGGGTCACTTAGGGTAAGTAGATAGGGTCCCTTAGGGAAGATTGTTAGGGACACTTAGGATAGGTAGTTAGTGCCACTTAGGATAGGTAGTTAGGGCCATTTTCAATAGGCATTCCGCCCCCTCCCTTTTTAAAAAAATTTAAATAATACTCACCTCAGCTCTCCTCTCTTCCCCCACCGAACACTGCTCTTTGAATCCGGAGCGGGGGAATTTCCCGAAATTCGTTTCGTTTACTTCGCCGAATTTCTCGGCAAAAAATAACTTCGTTCCGAATTACTTCGGCACGAATCACGTTAAAAAACAGCTATTTCCAGGTTGCACAGAGCCTGCAGGGTGCTGTAGAACGTTGTGCCATGCTTAAATATGCAGAGGGAGCTTGGTTTGGTTTTATACAATGTTGTGTTTTAGTATGACACGAACATACTGCCGCCGCTCTTAGAATCGCTTCACTAAAAAATTTCCCCGGGGCACTTAAAAGAGGGAAAAAACTGACCAAAAACTGAAGCGGGAAATGTTGCCTGATAAAGTCACGCCAAGAAAGCGGAAAAAAACAAGGTGAGAGCCAGGTGGCAACATTAGTGACAGAGTGTGGAGGTGACGGTGCTAGCCACACAGCATGAGGTCAGACAGTGGCACAATGACACAGTGTGTAGGTCACGGCAGCAGCCACAGCAGCAGCATGAGGTCAGACAGTGGCAAATTGACACAGTGTGTAGGTCACGGCAGCAGCAGCATAAAGGTCAGGCAGTGGCACAATGACACAGAGTGTAGGTCACGGCAGCAGCATGATGTCATGCAGTTGCACAATGACATTCTGGAGGTTGCAAAAACAGGAGTAGGCCACAGAGTGGTACAATGACACAGTGTGTAGGTCACGGCAGCAGCCACAGGAGCAGGATGAGGTCAGACAGTGGCACAATGACACTGTGTGTAGGTCACGGCAGCAGCCACAGGAGCAGAAATGGGGTTTCAGACAGTGGCACAATGACACAGTGTGAAGGTACGGCAGCAGCCACAGCAGCAGCATGAGGTCAGACAGTGGCACAATGACAGAGTGTGTAGGTCACGGCAGCAGCCCCCGCAGCAGCATGAGTCAGACAGTGCCACAATGACACTCTGGAGGTGGAAAAAAACGGGAGTAGGCCACAGAGGGGGAAACATTGACACAGTGTGTAGGTCACGGCAGCACCCACAGGAACAGCATGAGGTCAGACAGTGGCACAATGACACAGTGGTGGGTCACAGCAGCAGCCACAGCAGCAGCATGGGGTCAGACAGGGGCACAATGAAAGTGTGTAGGCACGGCAGCAGCCACAGCAGCAGCATGAGGTCAGACAGTGGCACAATGACATTCTGGAGGTGGAAAAAACAGGAGTAGGCCACAGAGTGGGACAATGACACAGTGTGGAGGTCACGGCAGCAGCCACAGCAACAGCATGAGGCCAGACAGTGGCACAATGACACAGTGTGGTGGTCACAGCAGCAGCCACAGCAGCAGCATGTGGTCAGACAGTGGCACAATGAAACAGTTTTGTAGATCACGGCAGCAGCACAGAGGTCAGGCAGGGGCCACAATGACACAGTGTGTAGGTCAGGGAGCAGAATGAGTCAGGCAGTGGCACAATGACATTCTAGAGTTGGAAAAAAAAGGAGTAGGCCAAAGATGGGACAATGACACAGTGGAGGTCACGGCAGCAGCCACAACAGCATGAGGTTTCAGACAGGGGCACAATCAAAATTCTGGAGGTGGCAAAAACAGAGTAGCCACAGAGTGGGACAATGACACAGTGTTTTAGGTCACGGCAGCGGGGCCACAGGGCAGCAATGAGGTAGACAGTGGCACAATGGCCCCCCACAGGTGTAGGTCACGGCAGCAGCTACAGCGGGCAGCATGAGGTCAGACAGTGGCACAATGACATTCTGGAGGTGGCAAAAACAGGAGTTGGCCACAGAGTGGGACAATGAAACAGTGTGGAGGTCATGGCATCACCCACAGCAGAAGCATGAGGTCAGATAGTGGCTCAATGAAAAGAGTGTGAAGGTGGGTGCAATCCCAGTCCCTGGTAAAGATTGGTTGGTGGCAGAAGGAAACGGGTCAGCAGAAGTGTGGCATCAGGCGGGTGGCGGCATCAGAATAGTGGCGAGGCAGGTAGTTTGAACCCAGACTCATTGCTGATTAGTCTAAACGCCAAAGGGCATTGGTGTGTGGAAATCCGGGCCCGATCCACGCCTGATTCATCTTGAAAAAGGTCAGTCGTTCCACATTTCCCGGGACAAGGGGGTTCTCCTTGGGGTAATGATGGCCCCCACCGCACTGACCCCCGCCCCTGATGCCACACTACTGGCCGGGCAGACAGCTTCTCCACTGCAAACTCGGCAAGTTGCGGCCACACATCCAGTTTGGCTGCCCAGTAGTCCAGCGGATCTTCAACTGGGGTGGCAGAGTGCTGTCCAAGTAGGCCACCACCTTGTTGGTTCAGGGACTGCTCCGGTCCTTCACTGCTGCTGCTGGCGACTACCCCCCTCACTAGGCGGGTGAAGGAAGCTGTCATCAGTGACTCCAGACTTAGGTTACTGCTGATGGAGCTGGTACTGCTCCTACCCCCCCACCTTCCCTAGCAGCCGCGGCAGTAGTACGTGAGCGCTGAGGAACCCCCCGGTCAGACCTGTCAGAGGAGGGACGATGCCGCACATAGGCAGCGGCCAACTGATTACGGAGGATTTCCCTATAGTATTTGAGTTTGTCCTCCCTCTCAATAGCGGGGAAAAGGCTCCCATTTTGGCCCGGGTAGCGAGGGTCCCATAGGGTGGAGAGCCAGAAGTCATCCCTCTCCCGGGAAATGCTGACTATTGGGCTTGTCACTAGTAAGTGAAATAGGCATGCTGCGGGCCATCTCACAAAGTGACTCCGGGGGGCTCCCTGCCTCCATTTCCACTTATACTGCCACGGTGCTTTGGGGTTTCATCTGCCTCGCCCTTCCTCATCTCCACCACCCCCTCCAGCTGCTCCTGCTCCTCCTCTCTTGTCACCTGGGTAGAAAAATCCACTCATTTCACCAGACAATGATTCTGTTCCAATGTCCTCCTCCTCCTCCTCCATTTCAGTCCCCACCGACTCATGTGGCCACGAGATGTAGTCGCCACGTCTACAGTCCTCTGCCCAGACAGTTTTTTTCAGCATCTGTCCAGGATATGAAGCAGTGGAATGACGATATTCATCCCGTAGTCCTGGCGACTGACAAATAACTCGCCTCCTCGAATGGCCTCATCAAATGGCAGGTGTCACGCATGAGCTGCCACTGGTGACATCAAATTTTACACAGGGGAGTACTTCTGTCTGCCTGGATAAACAAAAAATCTTTTAATGGCCTTTCTCTGTTCATACAGTTGGTCCAACATTGCAGGCTGGAATTCCAACGGTGGAAACATCGCATATCAGAGTTTGTGGGGGAGGCCGTTCTGCCGCTGCAACTCGGGGAGGGTGTTCCTGGCTTTGTAGGAAATGGATAAAGTGCATGCACGGGTTCCTGGCCGTTTTCAGAATCTGCTGAAGATCGGTGGAAGACACAGGAACCTTTTCACAACCAGATTGAACACGTGCGCCATGCAGGGCACATGGACCATCCCCCCTCGGGCAGCGCGGACACTATTTTCCTCCTATTGTCCGCACCATGGTTCCGATTTGCAGTTGGGCGGGAGAAAGCCCACATCAATTTCTTGCTGCATGACGCGAGCAGTCCTCCCCTGTGTGACTCGTTCGCCGAGGCAAGCCAGGTGTAGAACTGCGTGACACCGCTGTGCCCTACACATGTGGTATGGTGGAGCAGTATTTTGTGGAGGTTTGAGATGGTGGTGGTGGTGGGGGAGAAGGAGGCGGACATTGGGGCAGGGCACAGTTTGACAACGTGGAGGAGAAATCGGCGTCTCCTGTCCAAGTTGTTGGGGTGCCTGGGCCGGAAGCACATTCACCCAGTGGGCCATAAAGGAAATGTACTGCCCTGACCGTAGTTTACAGCTCCAGACGTCCGCGCTGCCGTGCACCTTGGGGAAAAAACCGATAAGCTTAAGGGCTGGCCCACCTTCTTTCTACATATTTAATGAAGTGCTGGTTTCTGCCTTTTTGGAAAAGAAAAATTTCGCTTGGAACTCTCCATCTCGGGTCGGCACAAGCCCCTTAGTTCTCGAATGGTGCAAATCCCCCCATTTGGAAAGGGAGGGACTGCATACCAACAACTTGGACAAAAGCACGGTCACTTCTGCACCTAGGGTGGTTGGACGCATACTGTTGTCTCTTTGGGAATCGCCTCGCTGAACGACTGCTGGCGCCCTGGGTAGCAAGGGGCAGGAGCATCTGGACCGGAGATGATGTCAAAGAGAAAACAGCTCCCTTCGGCAGAGGTGGTGGAGCCTTGACTGGCTGCAATGGCATGCGTGCCACTGGGCGCTGTTGCTGCTGCTGTTGCTGCGGCGGCAGGATGGACCACCACATCTGAGCCACGTTTCTCCCAGGCCAAGGGATGGTGACGCTGCATTTTGTTGACGCAGGGCCATGGTGCCAACGTTAGCTCCCTGGCCACGCTTCACTTTTTGCTTACAGATTCTTTCATATACCCATATTCGGCTCCTCCGGTGTCTTAGCAAAGAACTGCCCCAACCCCCAAGTATCGGATTTTACCGCCAACGCTCGCACTGAGGACTACTGCCGCCGCTGCCTCGCTGAGCCCCTGTGCGCCACTTTGTTTGACCTGCGAAGCGGTTTTTTTACCCGTGGCCGCTTGGCTCCTGACCTCACACTGCTGCTATCCTGCTGACTCACGGCCACACGACCCACTTTCTGGCTGCGCCGCTGCCTGACGCGCAAGCTGACGCTCTCTTCTCCTGACGATGATGAAGCCCTTGCCTCACCCGCTCCCAAGTGCGGTCGGCTACATCATCATCTATTGTGTTTCAACGTCACTGCTGTCCTCATCACCGGTCTTGGTATGCAGAGGCTGATCCCTCACAACATGACCCCCCATGCCACTCTCAACATCTATACTTTGCCGCCTACTTCAAGAAGCAGGGGATATTGGCCCCATTCTTCACTGCCAAGTAGCTGCTGACTGCCCTCCTCAAATTGTTCATCCTCTCTAATAGTGGCGCTGAGCCCAGACCACATAGTAGATCTCTGGCTGAGGGGAACCGGATGGGGCAGAGGCTGGTTGAGGGCAGGGTGAGGGCCGCTGACCCGCTCCCAGGCCATGCCAACTAAGGGTTGTTGTCTGACGTTCCCACCGACTCTTGGCTGGGGTTGTCAGATGTCATCTGGGAGGAAGTGGATTTACCTTGTCACCAATTAAGAACCATTGGGTTGCTAGTCAGTACACGCCCGCTAGATGACAGCGGCAGTTGTGGCCCTCACCCAGTGACCCCGCTGCGACGTCCCCTTGCTGTGCTGCACCTTCTAAAAGGAATGTTTGTGCCTCTGCCACTCGCAGTGAAGAGCCTGCCCACCTCTCCCGCTGACATACTGTTTTTTAAAATGACAGACACTGTTTGATGAAGATATCTGTATATGATAAATACACACCCCGTATTTGACGCCAAATGAACCCAGTAACAAGCTTTGGGGAACCTTGGATATAAAATTGAGCTCCACAAATGGGCAGGAAAAATGGACTTGTATGTGCCATTTAAAAACTCTGTGTATTTTACTGAATATAAAAGCACAAACAGGCTTAATTAACCTTCGGAATATGAATTATATGCTACAGAATTTCTTTTGTGGCGGTGAAAAACAAAGTTTCTTTTACTGATACAACAGCAGAACAAACGCTTAATTAACCCCTGGATGTAAATTGCGCAAAAGAATTGAGCAGCCGGGAAAATACGAGCTTTGTAGCGTTTACAAAATTTCGTGTTTTCTACACTACACAACAAGAAAAATTTTTTAATTAACCTTTGTTTGTGAATTATGCTACACGAAAATTGTATTTTTTGGCGGTGAAAAAGACGGTTTCTTGGAGTCACAACAGCAGCAGAACAACCCGTAATTAACCCCTGGAGTAAATTGCGCAAAAGAATTGAGCAGCAGTAAACTACTACTTTGTAGCGTGTTACAATTGTGTGTTTCTACGCTACACAACAATAGAAAAAATTGTAATTAACCTTCGTTTTGTGAATTATGCTACAGGAAAATTGTATTTTTTTGGGGTGAAAAAGACAGTTTCTTGGAGTCACAAAGCAGCAGAACAACGCTTAATTTTAAACCCCTGGGTGTAAATTGCGCAAAAGAATTGAGCACAGGAAACTACTAGCTTTGTAGCGTGTTACAATTGCGTGTTTTCTACGCTACACAACAAGAGAAAAATTGTAATTAACCTTCGCTTGTGAATTATGCTACAGGAAAATTTTATTTTGGCGGTGAAAAAGACAGTTTATTTTGTCACCCCAGCACAAAAACAACGCTTAATTAATCCCTGGATGTAAATTGCGCAAAAGAATTGAGGGAGCCAAAATGAAGTGGTAATTTTTAATAAAAACGCTGTTTCTTTAAATGAATACAACAGGAACTGCTTAGATGCCCCTTGGATATTCAAAGTGCTGTGAGCAGGATAGCAAATTTAACCATGTATATGCACTGGACTTCAATCCAAAACACAAAAAAATCTAAATAAACATTAAAGAAAGCAATCTTTAGACAGCTGAGACACCCCACAAAAATTGCTGTATAAAAATCGTTTTTCAGTAACAATCAGCCGCGGGAAACACTTCCTTATCATACAGTGAGGGATATGAGCTCCAGCGTCGCGCCGAACTTAATTGTGCGGTGACACACGATTCCGCCGGTTTTTGATTGGCTATCCTGCACAGTCATGCAGCTTAATGCCCTTCTTTTACCAAGTGCTTTGCCCATGTAGCGCCATGTGCTTGCAGCATTTATCAATCAAAGAACTTTGTTCCACACCAAGTACCCAAAACTTCGACTTCTTCAGAACCTGAAGTTTTCCGAAAATTTTAAACGAATTCCACTTCGTTAGAGTCGGGTTCGCCCACTCTAAAATGAAACATCATGCCACTCACTCTGGACACCAATTTCTGGTGTAATTAGGCCCCAAGCCTAGGCATAGGCTTAGGACCTAGTACAATCAGTGACGCAATGATGTCATTTCATAGCGCTGCTGCCTTCAGTGGGCTAAGCGACTGGTATCAATGTAGCCTCAGTCGCTGTCTGCAACGTATACTGTGACCCAGCAATACAGCTGTGTGGCAAGAGGGCCCAGTCACAGGTGCGACCGCTGCGACCCCTGTAGCTACGCCGTTTTGTTCAGGCTGGATAACAGAATTGTTAAGCTAAACAATGGATACCTTCATTGCTGCCAAGCTTTCTTTTGAGGCCTGTTCTCTTTATATTGATTAAGTGCACATTTTGGCAACAATATTTTTAGCACCGTATTGTGTGTGGCATCAAATATTGTTTATTTTGAACTTTGATTTTGCAGTGAACATATTTTCTTTGGCTTTCTTTTTTAAAGGAAGGGGACCTTATGAAACAACTTTTATTCATGCTATTATAATTATTCCATAATTTTTGTAATAATTGTATTCACATTGCATGTTTTAACATTGTATATATCAATAGTATGCTTCTTTTTTCCTTTCATCATATTATTTTGGTGCTAGAAACATGTTAGAAAGAAGAGCAAGTAGCATCCATTTTTTGTTTTAGCTACTTGTTGCAGAGGTATACATTTTTAATGCTATCATGTTTGTTCTTAGGCCTAACAGCAGTACACTATTGATATATCCCTGATCCTGTGTTCTAGAAGGATAGACGGAACTTAAAAAAATATTAATTAACAATAATTAATAAATCAAAGCCAGGGAGCCTCCATGCCCCCCCCCCCCCCCCCCGGAAAAATTTTTGGGGGGGGCAC
>JAODAL010058779.1:0-21891 GCA_025379985.1 Phyllomedusa bahiana | reverse complement strand
GAACCCCCAAAACAGAAGGGAGAACCAGGCCCCCTGACGGGAAAAACTCCCATGAACAGAAGGGGAAACACAGCGCTCCCCTGTACTGGGAACTCCCATAGAACAGAATGGAGAACACACCCCTCCCCTGTACTGGGAATTCCCATAGAAGAGAATGGAGAACACAGCGCTCCCCTGTACTGGAAACTCTCATAGAACAGAATGGAGACCACAGCGCTCCCCTGTACTGGGAACTCAATAGAACAGAATGGAGAACACAGCGCTCCCCTGTACTGGGAACTTCTATAGAACAGAATGGAGAACACAGCGCTCCCCTGTACTGGGAACTCCCATAGAACAGAATGGAGAACACAGCGCTCCCCTGTACTGGGAACTCCCATAGAACAGAATGGAGAATACAGCGCTCCCCTGTACTGGGAACTCCCATAGAACAGAATGGAGAACACAGCTCTCCCCTGTACTGGGAACTCCCATAGAACCAATAATTGCAAACAATGCCGTATATTAGCAGTGCACACGTTATAGTCCCAGCCGTTAGGAGTACCTTGCTTAGACTCCCCTATATCAATCAAAAACGTACACATAGGCTGTAAGGACAAAACATTGAACTTTACTTCATTTTTATAAATTGGTGCATAAAAGACATAGTTCTATGACGAACACCTTAGGCAATGAAAAACATATGAAAACGTGGCAGTACTTAGCTGTATAGCTTCTCCTGTTTAGGAGGTGAGTGATAGTCCCATAGTAGACTAGTAGGAGCCGATCCTGCTGAGTTGCAGCCCAGTGCCGCCATGCAATGACGCGACGTTTCGGAAGGCACGCCTTCCTTTCTCAAGCATGCGTTGTAAAGGCACGTCATCCTCTTTATTCACTGACCATGATTACACAGGTGTGCATGTCATGTTATCTATACTAAAAACAATATACTAACATCACTGTTAAAAACAATATAAATATCTCAAGCTTAGAGGACATGAAAAAGGTATAGGAGCATATTTTATATAGTGCATAAGTTACAAATAGCAACGTAGACTCAAAGACTCATTTAACTCCTTTGGTGCAATTGTATCCATTGTTGCAATCCAATACGCCTCTCTCTGTAGTAACCTAGTTTTATTTTGGCATATATCTGAGATGTTCACTTGTTCAAGTACACACCAACGTAAATCACAGATATTTTGTTGGTATTCATTGAAATGTTTCGCTACAGTTTTTCACCAAATTTTGTGGGTACGTCTGAGCTATCTTTTTTGTTTTTTAAAATTTCTAATAGCACTTTTATGTTCCCCTATCCTGATTCTCACTGGGCGGCTGGTCTGTCCTATATACCATTTGCACATGGACATTTTAACACGTAGATTACGTTGTTGTTAGTGCAACTAAAGTATCCTTTTAATGGTATATCATATCCCTGATGTGGATGTTTAATTGTTGAACCTTTGATAATAGCGGAACAGTTGTTGTACGATAGACAAGGATGTGTCCCATTACGTTTAGTCCGAAGGATTTTTTGTCTGGAAATCTGTGTAGAGCGCAAGTCAGAGTGTATAAGGCTGTTGCCTATTGTTTTATCACGTTTATATATGAAACGTGGTTTGTCCCTAAACAGGTGTCCAAACTTGGGGTCAGATTGTAGCAAGTGCCAATTATGATTAATGCCATTTTTTATGATGTTGGTAAAACAATAGGCAACAGCCTTATACACTCTGACTTGCGCCCTACACAGATTTCCAGACAAAAAATCC
This sequence comes from Phyllomedusa bahiana, assembly GCA_025379985.1. NCBI lineage: Eukaryota > Metazoa > Chordata > Amphibia > Anura > Hylidae > Phyllomedusa > Phyllomedusa bahiana. The sequence continues at coordinate 20,143 of JAODAL010058779.1, read as the reverse complement.
TTCGGACTAAATGTAATGGGACACATCCTTGTCTATCGTACAACAACTGTTCCGCTATTATCAAAGGTTCAACAATTAAACATCCGCATCAGGGATATGATATACCATTAAAAGGATACTTTAGTTGCAACAGCAACAACGTAATCTACATGTTAAAATGTCCATGTAGCAAATGGTATATAGGACAGACCAGCCGCCCAGTGAGAATCAGGATAGGGGAACATAAAAGTGCTATTAGAAATTTTAAAAACAAAAAAGATAGCTCAGACGTACCCACAAAATTTGGTGAAACAACTGTAGCGAAACATTTCAATGAATACCAACATAATATCTGTGATTTACATTGGTGTGTACTTGAACAAGTGAACATCTCAGATATATGCCAAAATAAAACTAGGTTACTACAGAGAGAGGCGTATTGGATTGCAACAATGGAAACAATTCCACCAAAGGTGTTAAAAGAGTCTTTGAGTATACGTTTCAATTTGTAACTTATGCACTATATAAAATATGCTCCTATACCTTTTTCATGTCCTCTAAGCTTGAGATATTTATATTGTTTTTAACAGTGATGTTAGTATATTGTTTTTAGTATAGATAACATGACATGCACACCTGTGCAATCATGGTCAGTGAATAAAGAGGATGACGTGCCTTTACAACGCATGCTTGAGAAAGGAAGGCGTGCCTTCCGAAACGTCGCGTCATTGCATGGCGGCACTGGGCTGCAACTCAGCAGATCGGCTACTACTAGTCTACTATGGGACTATCACTCACCTCCTAAACAGGAGAAGATATACAGCTAAGTACTGCCACGTTTTCATATGTTTTTCATTGCCTAAGGTGTTCGTCATAGAACTATGTCTTTTATGCACCAATTTATAAAAATGAAGTAAAGTTCAATGTTTTGTCCATACAGCCTATGTGTATGTTTTTGAACTCCCATAGAACAGAATGGAGAACACAGCGCTCCCCTGTAACGGGAACTCCCATAGAACAAAATAGAGAGTTGTGCGCATGCGCAACCTGCTCTCCATTCTGCGCATTCACAGGCCCGTTTCCAAGGTCCCAAAGGTGGCATCCTCAGCTATCACACTTTGATAACATACCCTATCAATGTATCATCAAAGTTTACGGTGGGAGCTCCCCTTTAATGAACATCTATTGTTGGATCTTTCAGTGTTTGGTTTCTTAGCTCTTTCTCCACATTTTCTGCCTTCTTGTCTGTAAATGGCATGTAAGCCTCATTGAAGGAAACCACATCCACCAGAATGCAATACAGCGGAGCTCACTTGGTCATGTTCATAAGAAAAGGTGGGGGAGGTCTTAGGGGTTCTATATTCTTGGTCAGGACAGTGCCAAGTTCTTGCAGGTTTTGGTTTGTGTATCTGCCCTCCGCATGACTCCTGCCTGTTCTAGATTTTACTCTCTGCTCTTCTCCTCCCTGCGCTCCAGTTTCTAAATCAATGACTTCATCAAAATAAACTCGTAAACTGTAGGAAGGTAAATACAGGTAACAGAGAAAACCTGAGGCTCCTGCACCAATCCTCCTCTGGCAGCTCAGGAGCTCAGGTATTTGTCAGATTTCCTCTTATCTCACCACCTTCCCCCAAGGTCTCCTCCACTTCTGTCTTCTGGTCAAAAGCAGATTGTCCCATCACCCAACAAGCTTCCTCCCAAGTCCTCCTAAAGATTGTGTCCATCTTGGTCTTGGCTGCTGCTTGTTCAGTGGCTTCATGTTTTGTATATGAATGGATTGTGAAGACCATTGGTGAAAGTGGATATGGAACATTATCAGTACCTTCTTCCTTCTATTGAGGGCATGGAGCCAACTTGAAAGGCTTCCACTGCTGCCAATTTTTGGCTTTTGCCTTCATTTTGGGTCAGGTAAGGTTCTTGCCGCTTGGCCTGCCTCTATTGGACCCCAGTTGAGTTCCTTTCTACAAATCTTGTCTGTGCCCTTCTTGTCTGTGCCGCCTTGGACCTCAAAATTTATTGGAAATGAATATTTACCCCTTATTGTTCCCTCGACTGTAATCTTGTCCAACCAGTGTTGGACTGTGGTGTTTGGGGCCAACCAGAGAAGCAAGTTCTTGAGGCCCACCAGTGGAGCTGATTCTTGGGGCCACCGGTGGAGTTGATTCTTGGGGCCACCGGTGGAGTTGATTCTTGGTGCCCCCCAGTGGAGTTGACTCTTGAGGCCACCAGTGGAGTAGATTCTTGGGGCCACCAGTGGAGATGATTCTTGGGGCCACCAGTAGAGCTGATTCTTGGGGCCACCGGTGGAGTTGATTCTTGGGGCCACCGGTGGAGTTGATTCTTGGGGCCCACCAGTGGAGCTGATTCTTGGGGCCACCGGTGGAGTTGATTCTTGGGGCCACCGGTGGAGTTGATTCTTGGTGCCCCCAGTGGAATTGATTCTTGGTGCCCACCAATAGAGCTTATTCTTGGGTCCCACCAGATAAGATGATTCTTGGTGCCCACCAGATGAGTTGATTCTTGGGGCCCACCAGTGGAGTTGATTTTTTGGGCCACCAGGGGAATTGATTCTTGGGACCTACCAGTGGAGCTGATTCTTGGGTCCCACCAGTAGAGCTGATTCTTGGGTCCCACCAGATGAGATGATTCTTGGTGTCCACCAGTAGAGTTGATTCTTGGGGCCACCAGTAGAGTTGATTCTTGGGGCCACCAGTAGAGTTGATTCTTGGGGCTCATTCTACAACTACTGTACATGACTCTTGCACTTTGCCTCCTGCTTCCTGCCTCTCTTTCTCTGCCTTTCTCCCTGAAAGAGGCTCACCATGCGCTTCGGCCCACCAGGGGCTTCCTCTACTCACCCGTGGGCCAGTCAGAGTCTGCCTCCAACCTTATGGCTTTCCAGATGTTTAGAACCTACAGCTTACACCATGCCAGGATATTCTGGGAGTTTTGACACAGCTGGAGAGCTGGTTTCTCATCCATCCAATTTCCTTTCTTTTTCAGACTTAAAGAGGTGTTCCAACCATAGACTTTGATATGCCAAGTCTAATTTGGGACCTTTGGGACCCGCATGACTCTCCATTCTGTTCTATGGGAGTTCCCAGTACAGAGGAGTGGTGTGTTCGTGTGTACTCCTCCCATAGAATCCTGCGCATGCGCGACCGTCTCTCCATTCTCAGTCAACACTTTTGAGGACCGATTCCTGAGATAGGTGCAAATCCCAGAGGTTAGTCCCACACCTTTCAGACCTCAAAGGCATATCCTATCAATGCCCTTGTCACGGTTGGAGGTAGTGGATCCCCTGAACCACCGCAAGCGATGGAGTAAGCCACGCCAGGGAGCGGAGTCTAAGTAGCCCCCGGTTTTCACCAGAGCCCGCCGCAACGCGGGATGGACTTGCTGCGGCGGAAGTCAAACAGGTCGCTACCCCTGATGTGACTTGCTTGCGGAGGCAGCCGGTGTAGGTGGTGCAGAATCGTAGCGTAGTCGGGACATGGCAGGAGTCAGGGCAGGCGGCTATGGTTCGTGGTCGTGGACAGGCAGGAGGTCAGGGCAAGCGGCAAGATTCGTGGCTGAGGAACGGAGGCAAACGGTTCGGTACACGGTAATCAGAACAAGACTCAGGAATGCTTTCTCAATAGGCTAATGCCACTAAAGATCCGGCAGGGTAACCAGGAAGAGGCAGGCTTAAATAGGGGCAGCGGCCGGCAATAATGAATTACCGGTGCGCTGGCCCTTTAAATTTACCACTGCCGGCACGCGCAGGAGTGTGGCCGGGTAAGTTAATAGGGGAACCTCCCGGGGACCGAGCTCGCCCGCGACCCGACATGCGGGTAACGGCGCCGCTCAGTAGCGGGGCACGGATGCGCCTGCGACCGGGGATGGGGGTGACAGGGGGATCCGTGACAGTCCTTGATGGGAAACTCTGGAACCTGATCCTCTCAGACTTTGATGGCATATCCTAACGATATACCATCAAAGTCTATGGTAGCAACACCCCCTTGGGTTTGTCCAAGATTACAAAAACTTGGCTAAAACAAAGCAGCCATGTTCTTCTGATCCTTGTCAACCCTTTTTCATTGTTGTCCTCTGTCACCTCCACCTCTACATCAGCTCCACCTCGTCTCACGTCTACAGCCTCCACCGACTTCCATCCATCATGATGAGAGGATAATGTTCACCTTCTACCACCCATGACAAAGTTTAGCCCTGAAAGCTCTTGACCCAATTCTGTCTATTTGTTTTGATAGTGTCCAAATTAGCGGATCTGTAATAAACCGGTGCGATGCTGTAGTGTAAATAACCACTGTTGACGTTTCCATCTCCTTGTTATCGTTGTTGGTTTTATACACAAGTTTTACGTTGACTTGGAGCCAGCTCTGGTGGTTCTGCTCACGTGGTTCCTCCAAAGTTGCTTTTCTCAGTCTTGACTTGGAGAAGCCGACCCTGGAAGTAAATTACTGTCATGTCAAGATATGATGGGACCAACAAAGTCATGGGTGTAACCATAAGCATAAACGACGGCTGTGGGGCCCAGAGGTTGAGGAGGCCCCACTCAGATACAAGAACATTGGCCGACATGTATGAATGGGGCTGCACCAGTTTTCTGGCTAAAAAAAACTATTCTGTTCTATAGATATATGAGCAGTCGTACACCAAGACTCCTTGGTGTTTGGGAATAGTGTCCAAAGAAGACCCTTACAGTGACTGTCCGCCCTTGACCGCTGTTGACTATGACCATCCAGGCGGTGGTCATTTATCTCTACATGGAGGTTCTGGACCTAATTGTGCAGCTGAGGGAGTGGAGAGCAGGCTGTCAGCGGCAGCAGCCGGGCTCTCCAGGGCGAAGGCAGGGATGGTTTATTACTGTTCCTGCCTTCCCGAATGCTGGATATACACAGATACGGCACTTTTGCATGCGCCAAAATAAAGCTATGCAAGGCATACCAGGCGCCAGATTTATGACCCCACATACGACAATTTCATACATTCGGGCGCCTTCAACACTAAGAAAAAGCTACTTAGAACCGGTGATTCGGCGCAAAGTTCATATATATCGCTCATTGTTCCTTTGTGTAGGGAACAAGTAGTTGGTGGCTTTCTGCTCTCCAGCTCTACTATTTAGGCTCCCTGATATAGGGCGGTATTATTTATACCTTTAATTAGTGCTGCTTATGTTGCTGTTTTAGTTCATTATCATTAGGGGATGGGGCCACAGCTCACTTTGCTATAGGGCCCTAGGCATTTTAGGTCTCTGAACAAAACCTAAAAACATGAGGTTGTCCCAATCAGTATTCTTGCACAGACCTCAGTAACTGAAACCCACCGGTTTGTCCACCAGGCAGTTGTAGCAGGTCTAGAATTACGAAACCCTTCTACTCCAGTTTGTGGAGCCCTGCATCTGCTATTCTGGGGAACTTATAGGAATATCTAAAGAATGCTCTTTAAAGGGGTTTTGCCACGATCTCACTTCATACCTCCTGTATCCAGCTCTTCAGCTCTGTGTGCTCAGAAGGGGGCGTGTGTGATTTGTTTGAATTGCATATCCTGTGACCCAGCAGGATGACATCACCAGGCCTTTGCTCTCTCTAGTGAAAGAAAGGTCTGTTTTTGTATGGAGCTGTGAGTAGCTACATTGTTGCTCAGTGGTAAGTGTTTTGCCTCACAGCACAAGGGTCCTAGGTTCAAATCCCTGCAGGAATCAAACCTGTGGATTTTTTTTCTCTTTATCAATGCACATACCGTGTTTTCCCGAAAATAAGACAGTGTCTTATATTAATTTTTGCTCCTAAAGACGACCTAAGACTTCTTTTTAGGGGATGTTTTATATTTCTATGAACAATAATTCACATTTTTTTGTTGAACAAAACATCAACATGTATTAATATACTGTAGTGATTTCATCACAAACATCAGCATAAGCAGCCAAATGCTGAATGGCATAAAAAAATTCACTATGTCTTATTTTCGGGGGTGTCTTATTTTCGGGGAAACAGGGTATCTCATTGAGGTTTCTTTTGTTTTATATATTTGCACTGTTTGACTAATTACTAAGGAGTACAGAGGACGGGAGGAGAATGACAGCACCTGGGGTTTGAACACTCAGTAGCTGCCTGAGAGGAGAAGTGATGTCTGAGCATGTCTGACCAGGAGTGAGGAGCTCTCAGCCCTGGTCGTATCCCCTGGAGACGAGCTGTAAACAATGGATCACTAAAGCAGCAGCTAAAACAAAAATTGTGCAGAATTTTTAATAATGATGAATGGTGAAAATGTTTGCTATTCAATTTGCAAGCTTCCCACGTCAATTTTACTTTGTGGCAAAACCCCTTTAATTTAGAATGGGAAAGAGATCTGCTTGGTGTTTGGGAATAGTGTCCAAAGAAAACCTTTACAGTGAATGTCCGCCCTTGACCGCTGTTGACTATAACCATCCAGCCGGTGGTCGTTTATCTTTACATGGAGGTTCTGGAACTAATTGTGCAGCTGCGGGAGGGGAGGGCCGGCTGTCAGCGGCAGCCGGGCTCTCCAGGGAGAAGGCAGGGATGGTTTATTACTGTCCCTGCCTTCCTGATCGCTGGATATACACATCACCAGGAAGCCTCCTGCTTTCCGGCATTGGCGGTCGTTGACCACTGGGGCTCGGTAGCTGCAAGAGTTTGCTGGGTCTTATCAGATACAGATCAGCTCTGCAGTCAGTACATGGGGCTGTTTACCCTTCTGTTTCCCCAATAACTGGGGCTAATATATCAAATTAATATATAATAATAGTAATAATATATCAGCCGGAGTAACAGGGGAGATCAGGAACACACACAAAAAAAGGAAGTGGTTAGGGAGCCCATACATATTAGGGAATCCGCTAATGTAACCAATTTCGGTGGGACCTCTCACCTCTCCGTTAATAGATGATATTGACAAAGAGAAGGATCAGCCATGTTAAATTTGATCACCCAAGACTTCTAGAGGGAAGCTGCTGACAATGACATGTGGCAGCAGCTTGTGCTTTTCTTGCCACTGACTACACCTGTATATCTATGGAAAGGACAGGAGAAACAGAGGTCGGCTGACACCTATGGAAACGTATGGGCTCCTTTAGAGGGGTTTTTTCATCATGTTGAGTCACAGGCAGCTTCAGACTCACACTGCCTGGTAAGGCTGTGGGTGGTTCAATAGCAGTGATTTTTATTTTTTTTTTTAAAAAAAAGTTTAAAATATCCAATAAATTTCGTTCCACTTCACAATTGTGTCCCACTTGTTGTTGATTATTCACAAAAAAAATAAAATTTTTATATCTTTATGCTTGAAGCCTGAAATGTAGCAAAAGGTGGAAAAGTTCAAGAGGGCAGAATACTTCCGCAAGGCACTGTAAGTGCAGGAGATTTCATCGGTAGTAAATAAAAGTACAGAGCTCTATGGAGTGAAAACAAAGGTAAACAATCTAATCTTGTTAGAGATAAAGACTCTGCACCGTCCGACCATGGTGACATTACTCCCTATACTCTGTCTAATCAGGAAGGGAGATATGGACGGTAACCTACATACACTTGTGTATACTCAGAGCAGATAAAACCTCTCTTATCTCCTGACCAGAGCAATATCAAAAGAGCAATGTATTTGGTAAAAGTCTTCATTTACCTTTCCCTACATGTTAAAAGCTAATCATTATGGTGAGGAAACCACCTTAATCTGGTGTGTGAAAGAATGTAGACGGATGATGCCTGCTGCATTTGTTGAGTCCAAGCTGCAATACCACACACAACCTACAAACACATATGGCGCTGTTTCTTAGAAAGAGTAGTCGTGTTTTTCTCATCCTGGACAACTTCTTACATTAGTTTTTCATATGGTTTGACATTGTTCAAAAGCATAGAGGAGTCCACAAGACGTTCACCTGCAGATGCCTTTGACCTACTTCTTCATTTCCTTCTAGGTTTGCCCACTGGTCTGTGATTTCTCTCCTTCATTAATTCTTTAATTTACTAACAGCTTCGCCAAAATAAACCTGTAAAACGTTCGTGTGTAAATAAGCAAAGCTCCAGCAAAATCAAGTGAGTAGAGTAGATTGAGCGTGGCCAGGCTCAGCTTTCACGTGGCGGCAAATCACGTATATCCGAAACTTAGGGTTGTACAGAATTTTTACCCAACCTCTGGCTCTACAGTTCCCAGCATGCCCTGAGAGCCACAGACTGTCGTTTTGGAATACATGGAGATCCACAGATCACGGGCCTCTACTGTACAACACATTGGTGACTCCATTCCTAGACCTCTGTTTAATTTACACCTGGGTTTTTCCACCATGAACCCAATGGGGCCTCAATGCTTGTCTTGTCATGATGACCATCTACTTTACAACCATTTTGACCCAACATGTGTTGTTCACCTTCCCTTTCTCTCCAAACTGCTCTTGAAAAGCATAAAAGTGGAGTTTGTCAAAAATGTCCCACCATCTTTTTGGGTCTTTAAGCTTCTCTGTGGCATGGTCAGGATTCCGTTATGTTACTCATACGTCTGCAATTAACTTCTACAATCAACCACCAGATCTCTGATCTTAGCTGTGACTCCAATCATCAGTCTTGTTGGGTTACCAGACAAACCAATGGTAACTGCACCAATGCAAAAGTCCATCAGTGATCACTTTGGTCACACCAGGTTCCTGTAAAGATCAGCGCTTCCAGATGCAGATCTACTTCTGATCATGACCTGGTCCCAGGTCTGTTCCTTACCTTCCATCTGGTCACCTACTTGGATAGTTCTTCTGATCTTCTACTTTTCTCATTCATGACCTTCCACCTTGTCACCTCTTTGGATAGTTCTTATGGTTTTCTACTTTTCTCATTTATGACCTTCCCCTGGTAATCTCCTTGGATAGTTCTTCTACCTTTCAGGTTCCTGACCTTCCAACTGGTCACCTCCTTGGATGGTTCTTCTGATCTTCTACTTCTCTCATTCATGATCGTCCACCTGGTCAACTATTTGTATAGTTTTCCTGGTGTACTTTTCTCATTCATGACCTTACCCTGGTCACCTCCTTGGATAGTTCTTCTACCTTTTAGATTCCTGACCTTCCACCTGGTCACCTCCTTGGATAGTTCTTCTGATCTTCTACTTTTCTCATTCATGACCTTCCACCTGTTCACCTTTTTGGATAGTTTTCCTGGTCTACTTTTCTCATTCATGACCTTCCCTTGGTCATCTCCTTGTATAGTTCTTCTACCTTTCAGGTTCCTGACCTTCCACCTGATCACCTCCTTGAATAGTTTTTCTGATCTTTTACTTTTCTGGTTCCTGACCCTCTACCTGGTCACCTCCTTGGACAGTTCTTCTGGTTTTTGTATTAGATTCTGCAACCCCACCCATCCAGTGCCTGTCAAATTACGTATAGAGGATCTACTTTTTGGAACATCACAACTGTTTGGATCCATTATAGTTTTTCATGTATTGCTTTTGCTTTGGGGTTTGAATGGTAGAGTACTTTTGTATGCCATTATTCTCTCTCAATACATGACCAATTTCTTGCCAATCCTGTCCAATCAGGCTCAAACAGGAGAGCAGGGAATTCAAGCCCCGATGGGCCACTGGGCATGTCAGACTTGGGGCTGCTTTTCAGGGAGAAAGGCAGAAAGCAAGAGGTACATGCACTATTCTCAGTTATATATAGCAGCTGTAGGGTGAGCCCGAATGGTGGGACCCAAGACTCAACTCCACTGGTGGGCACCAAGAGTCAGCTCCACTGGTGGGCTCCAAGAAATAAACTCCACTAGTGGGCCCCAAGAATCAGCTCCACTGGTGGGTCCAAAGAATCAACTCCACTGTTGGGCCCCAAATATAAGCTCTACTGGTGGGCCCCAAAGATTAACGCCACTGGTGGGCCCCAAGAATCAACTCCAGCTGTGAGCGCCAAGAATCAACTCCACTGGTGGACCTCAAGAATCAGCTCCACTGGTGGGCCATAAGAATCAACTCCACTGGAGGGACCCATGAATCAGCTTCACTGGTGACTCCAAGAATCTGCTTCACTGGTGGGCCTCAAGAATCAGCTTTACTGGTGGGCTCCAAGAATCAGCTTTACTGGTGGGCTCCAAGTATAAACTCCACTGTTGGGCTCCAAGAATCAACTCCACTGGTGGGCCCTAAGAATCAACTCCACTAGTGGGCCCCAAGAATCAACTCCACTGGTGGGCCCCAAATATCCACTCCACTGGTGGACCCCAAGAATCATCTCCACTGGTGGGCCATAAGAATCAACTCCACTGGTCCGACACTGTATCCACCACTCCTTACTCTTCTGCCTCAATCTTATCCTTTACTTATGACCTTCTTATAAACCTCCGCTTTCTCACACTTTTAATGAGTTTTCATCTCCAGTTGAGATTGTGTTTCATCTTTGTGAAGATGTTTTTGTGTTTTTATGAATTTTTGAGCTTTCAGTGAAAAACATTAGTGCCATGATCCTCCCTGCAACCACCCCACATATAGCTAAGATCTGATGGTCTCCATACACTTGTGGGAAGGGACATTTCTTGTGCCTTATAATTCTGACTGACTGGTAATCATCCTCCGGATCACATCACCCTTGTGGGAACGGTTTGACACCATGAGCCCCTTAACTTGGCCTCATTATTGCTGCTGATTTCGGCATGATCCGCCATGTTTTTCATGTCTATGGAGCTTCCAGTGGCATCAAGAGTGTTGGCAACTTCTTATATCTTTACAACCTAACAGGGGAATAATGGATGGTAGCCAGCCCCCCAGCAATGTCCATGGCCACTTGTGCTCCTAAGAGTGGAGGATGGTGTGGGCACTTGTTTAATGAGATAGTACTTGACTATCTCAAGTACATTAGTTTTTTACATGGTTTGACATCGTTCAAAAATAAGCATAGAGGAGTCCATAAAACATTCACCTGCAGATGACTCTGACCTACTTCTGTATTTCCTTCTAGGTTCGCCCACTGGTCTGTAATTTCGCTCCTTCATTCATTCTTTAATTTACTAACAGCTTTGCCAAAATAAACCTGTAAAACGTTCGTGTGTAAATAAGCAAAGCTCCAGCAAAATTAAATTTCCAGCAAGTGAGTAGACAAGATTGAGTGTGGCCGCGCTCAGCTTTCACGTGGCGGCAAATCACGTGCATCCCAAACTTAGGGTTGTACAGAATTTTTACCAAACCTCTGGCTCTACAGTTCCCAGCATGCCCTGAGAGCCACAGACTGTAGTTTTGGAATACATGGAGATCCACAGATCACGGGCCACTACTGTACAACACTTTGGGTACTCTGGAGACTTGTCTTTCTTCTCATTACTCCATTCCAAGACCTCTGTTTAATTTACACCTGGGTTTTTCCACCAGAAACCCAATAGGGCCTCAATGCTTGTCTTGTCATGATGACCATCTACTTTCCACCCATTTTGACCCAACATGTGTTGTTGACATTCCCTTTCTCTGCAAACTGTTCCTGGTCTTGAAAAGCATTGAAGTGGAGTTTGTTGGAAACGTCCCACCATCTTTTTGGGTCTTTAAGGCTTCTCTATGGCATGGTCAGGATTCAGTTATGTTACTCATGCTTGTACAATCAACCACCAGGTCTCTGATGTTAGCCCTGACTCCAATCATCAGTCTTGTTGAGTTATCAGACAAACCAATGGTAACTGCACCCATGCAAAAGTCCATCAGTGATCACTGTGGTCACACCAGGTTCCTGTAAAGATCAGCACTTCCAGATGCAGATCTACTTCTGATTCTCTCCTGATCCCAGGTCTGTTCCTTACCTTCCACCTGGTTACCTACTTGGATAATTGTTCTGATCTTCTACTTTTCTCATTTATGACCTTCCCCTGGTCATCTCCTTGGATAGTTCTTCCACCTTTCAGGTTCCTGACCTTCCACCTGGTCACCTCCTTGGATGGTTCTTCTGGTCTTCTACTTTTCTCATTCATGACCTTTACCTGGTCATCTCCCTGGATAGTTCTTCTACCTTTCAGGTTCCTGACCTTCCACCTGATCGCCTCCTTGGATAGTTTTTCTGATCTTTTACTTTTCTGGTTCCTGACCCTCTATCTGGTCACCTCCTTGGACAGTTCTTCTGGTTCTTGTATTAGATTCTGCAACCCCATCCATCCATTGCCTGTCAAATTACGTATAGAGGATCTACTTTTTGGAACATTGCAACTGTTTGGATCCATCCTAGTTTTTCATGTATTGCTTTGGGGTTTGAATGGTACAGTACTTTTGCATGCCATTATGCTCTCTCAATACATGACCAATTTCTTGCCAATCCTGTCCAATCAGGCTCAGACAGGAGAGCAGAGAATTCAAGCCCCGATGGGCCACTAGGCATGTCAGACTTGGAGCTGCTTTTCAGGGAGGAAGACAGAAAGCCAGAGGTACATGCATTATCCTCAGTTTTATACAGTAGCTGTAGGGTGAGCCAGAATGGTGGGGCCCAAGACTCAACTCCACTGGTGAGCACCAAGAGTCAGCTCCACTGGTGGGCTCCAAGAAATAAACTCCCCTAGTGGGCCCCAAGAGTCAGCTCCACTGGTGGGCCTCAAGAATCAGCTCCACTGGTGGGTCCAAAGAATCAACTCCACTGGTGGGCCAAAAAAATAAACTCTACTGGTGGGCCTCAAAGATTAACTCCACTGGTGGGCCCCAAGAATCAACTCCAGCGGTGAGAGCCAAGAATCTACTCCACTTGTGGGTCCCAATTATCAACTCCACTGATGGCCCCGAAGAATCAACTCCACTGGTGGCCCCAAGAATCAACTCCACTGGTGGGCCCCAAGAATCAACTCCACTGGTGGGCCCCAAGAATCAACTCTCCACTGGTGGCACCAAGATTCATCTCCACTGGTGGCACCAAGATTCATCTCCACTGGTGGGCCCTATGAAGTACAGTCCGACACTCGATCCAATCATTACTCTTCTACCTTAATCTTATCCTTTACTTACGTCCTTCTTATAAACCTTCTCTTTCTCACACTTTCATTGCGTTTACATCTCCAGTTGAGATTGTGTTTCATCTTTGTGAAGATGTTTTTGTGTTTTTATGAATTTTTGAGCTTCTAGTGAAAAAAATTAGTGCCGTGCTCCTCCCTGCAACCATCCCAAATATAGCTAAGATCTGATGGTCTCCATACACTTGTGGGAAGAGACATTTCCTGTGTCTTATAATTCTGACTGACTGGTAATCATCCTCCGGATCACATCACCCTTGTGGGAACCGTTTGACACCACGAGCACCTTAATTTGGCCTCAATATTGCTGTTGATTTCGGCATGATCCACCATGTTTTTCATGTCCATAGAGCTTTCAGTGGCATCAAGAGTGTTGGCAACTTCTTATATCTTTACAACCTAATAGGGGAATAATGGATGGTAGCCAGCCCCCCAGCAATGTCCATGGCCACTTGTGCTCCTCCGAGTGGAGGATGGTGTAGGCACTTGTTTGATGAGATAATACTTGACTATCTCAAGTACATTAGTTTTTGACATGGTTTGACATCGTTCAACAGTAAGCATAGAGGAGTCCATAAAACATTCACCTGCAGGTGACTCTGACCTACTTCTGCATTTCCTTCTAGGTTCGCCCACTGGTCTGTAATTTCTCTCCATCATTCGCCAAAATAAACCTGTAAAACGTTCGTGTGTAAATAAACAAAGCTCCAGCAAAATTAAATTTCCAGCAAGTGAGTAGAGTAGATTGAGCGTGACCGTGCTCAGCTTTCACGTGGCGGCAAATCACGTGCATCCCAAACTTTGGGTTCTACAGAATTTTTACCCAAACTCTGGCTCTACAGTTCCCAGCATGCTCTGAGAGCCACAGACTGTAGTTTTGGAATACATGGAGAGCCACAGATCGGGGGCCACTACTGTACAACACTTTGGGCACTCTGTAGACTTGTTTTTCTTCTCATTACTCCATTCCTCGACCTCCGTTTAATTTACACCTGGGTTTTTCCACCATGAACCCAAAGGGGGCCTCAATGCTTGTCTTGTCATGCTGACCATCTACTTTCCACCCATTTTGACCCAATATGTGTTGTTGACATTCCCTTTCTCTCCAAACTGTTCCTGGTCTTGAAAACCATAGAAGTGGAGTTTGTTGAAAATGTCCCACCATCTTTTTGGGTCTTTAAGTTTCTCTATGGCATGGTCAGGATTCCGTTATGTTACTCATTCTTCTACAATCAACCACCAGATCTCTGATCTCAACTGTGACTTCAATCATCAGTCTTGTTGGGTTACCAGACTGCACCCATGCAAATGTCCATCAGTGATCACTGTACAGGTTCCTGTACAGATCAGCACTTCCAAATGCAAAACAACTACAGATCCTGTCCTGGTCCCAGGTCTGTTCCTGACCTTTCACCTGGTCACCTCCTTGGATAGTTTTTCCTGGTATTCTACTTTTCTCAATCATGACCTTCCACCTGGTCATCTTCTTGGATAGTTTTCTACCTTTCAGGTTCCTGACCTTCCACCTGGTGCCCTCCTTCTGGCTCTTGTACTAGATTCTGCAACCCTATCCATCCAGTGCTAGTCAAATTACATTTTAGAGGATCTACTTTTTGGAACATTGCAACTGTTTGGATCCATTCTAGTTTTCCACTTATTGCTTTGGGGTTTGAATGGTACAATACTTTTTATGTCATTATGGACTCTCAATACAAGATCAATTTCTTGCCAATCCTGTCCAATCAGGGCATGTCAGACTTGGGGCTGCTTTTCATGGAGAAAGGCAGAAAGCAAGAGGTATGTGCAGTATCTGCAGTTATATACAGTAGCTGTAGGGTGAGCCCGAATGTTGGGCCCCAAGAATCAACTCCACTGGTGGACCCCAAGAATCAACTCCACTGGCCTTAATAGTCAGCTCCACTGGTGGAACCAAGAATCAACTCCACTGGTGGACCCCAAGAATCAACTACACTGGTGGGCCTCAAGAACCAACTCCACTGGTGGGCCTCAAGAATCAACTCCACTGGTGGCCCCAAGAATCAACTCCACTGGTGGGCCTCAAGAGTCAGCTCCACTGGTGGCCCCAAGAATCATTTCTACTGGTGGCCCAAGAATCAGCTCCACTGGTGGACAATAAGAATCAACTCCAATGGTGGACCTAAGTATTAGCTCCACTGGTGGACCTCAAGAATCATCTCCACTGGTGGACCACAAGAATCAACTACACTGGTGGCCCCAAGAATCAACTCCACTGGTGGACACAATAAATAGCTCAACTGGTGAACCTCAAGAATCAACTCCACTGGTGGGCCTCAAGAGTAAGCTCCACTGGTGGAGCCCAAGAATCAACTCACTGGTGGGCCCAAGAATTAGCTCAACTGGTGGACCTCAAGAATCAACTCCACTGGTGTACACAATAATTACCTCAACTGGTGTTCCTCATGAATCAACTCCACTGGTGGGCCTCAAGAGTCAGCTCCACTGGTGGACCCAAGAATCAACTCCACTGGTGGGCCCAAGAATTAGCTCAACTGGTGGACCTCAAGAATCAACTCCACTGGGGGTCCAGGAACAACTCACTGTGGCTAAGAGTCAGCTCCACTGGTGGTCCCCAAGACTCATCTCCACTGGTGGACCTCAAGAGTCAGCTCCACTGGTGGGCCTCAAGAGTCAGCTCCACTGGTGGGCCTCAAGAGTCAGCTCCACTGATGGACCCAAGAATTAGCTCAACTGGTGGACCAAAGAATCAACTCCATTGGTGGACCCAAAGAATCAGCTCAACAGGTGGACCCATAGGAAGCCCAGTCTGACACTGTATCCAATTCTTACTCTTCTACCTCAATCTTATCCTTTACTTCCAACCTTCTTATAAACCTTCGCTTTCTCACACTTTCAATGATTCGGGATTGTGCTTCATCTTTGTGAAGAAGTTTTTGTGTTTTTATGCATTTTTGAACTTTTAGTGAAAAACATTCGTGCCGTGATCCTCCCTGCAACCATCCCAAATATAGCAAAGATCTGATGGTCTCAATACACTTGTGGGAAGAGACATTTCTTGTGCCTTTTAATTCTGACTGACTGGTAATAACCCTCCAGATCACATCACCCTTGTGGGAACAGTTTGACACCACGAGCACCTTAACTTGGCCTCATTATTGCTGTTGATTTCGGCATGATCCGCCATGTTTTTCATGTCTATGGAACTTCCAGTGGCATCAAGAGTGTTGGCAACTTCTTATATCGTTACAACCTAATAGGGGAATAATGGCCAGCCCCCGCCAGTCCTGGCCACTTGTGCTCCAAAAGAGTGGGGAGGGTGTGGGGGCACTTGTTTGATGAGATGTACTTACTATCTAAGTACACAGTTTTTTTAATGGTTGACATATTCAAAAATAAGCATAGAGGAAATCCATAAAAACATTACCCGCAGAGACTTGACCCCACTTCTGAATTCCTTTTTTGGGTTCGCCCACCGGGCTTAATATTGCTCCTTCATTCATTTTTTTAATTACTAACGTTCGCCAAAAAAAAACCTGTAAAAAGTTTTGTTGTAAATAAGCAAAGCCCAGAAAAAACAAGTGAGTAAGGAATTGACGGGCCGGCCCCAGTTTTCAGTGGCGGGAAATCACGTAATCCAAACTTTGGGTTGACAGAATTTTTTCCCAAACCCCGGTCACGTTTCCCCCCAGCCCCGAAGCCCAGATGTTTTTGGAATAATGGAAATCCCGATGCGGCCCCATGTACAACACTTTTGGGCACTCAAATTTTAAGTGGAGGATGGGGTAGCATTGTTTGATGAGTAATACTTGTTTAGCGGGAAAAAAAAAATTTGGGAACGGGCCCCAACATGAGTTAAAAGCAATAAGCTTCCTTTTCCCTTTTTTCCTCTGGCCCTTTAACCCAAAATTTATTTTCTCTTAAAAATTTTTCCCTCTATGCCCCCGTTTTTTTTTTTTCCTTCTCTTTCTCTATTGTTTTCCATTGTTGTCTCCCGGTTCCCCTTTTTTTCCCTCATAAAAAACCAAAAGAACTGGGAACCCAAGGGGGAGACAGATTTTATTTTTAGTGCCTTGAGATGTCTATTCCCATAGGGCCCATTGTGCCCATCTTCTACACATTGTGTTTGCTCCAGACTCTTGAGACGGATTCGGGTGAGTTTTAGGAGTGGTTGACAAGGGAGACACGAAAAAAACTGAGGATGTTCTGTGATTGATCGACGCAGCAATTAAAGGCTTCTATTGTTCTAGGTCTCTCGACCACCTGAGCCGCTCTTGTGTAGTTAGATAATCTCCTAGAAGTACAAAAAGTGGAAATGAGGCTCCTGATGCAACAACGAGGAGAATATCATCTGAAGAGCGGGCCCAAGGGAAAAGGGAAACCCAATCTCAAGCCCAGGGGGTAAGACACAAGGACCCCATCAGCCCAGGCTTATTGGGCACCTCCAATGTTGTGGGCTTTTTGCCCTCTGGCCAGACGAAAAACCCGGGAAAGGGCTGGAAAAACGGGCAGGGGGTTTTGGGGGTTTTAAACTGTTACTGGGGGAATCAGCTGACCCTCAAAATCTCTCCTATGGGACATTTTGGACAATGTATGGTTCCTTTGTGATCAGATTGGAAGATAGGAACTTCAGCAAAAAGTGGAAAATGACCTTTAAATTTTCCTAAATTAAGCCCCTAATGTTTTATGTTTAAAAAAAAGGGGGAATTTTTGGGAAACCCCCCGCCCTTTTATACCATTTTCCAATTAACCTCGAGGGGCCAGACAAATTTAACAAGCAATACAAAATAATTTTTAGCCCCCAAAAAAAATTTTTGAGTGCATCCTGGAAAGGGTTTAAAAACAGGAGTAATCAGGATCAGTATAGGGTAAAATAATGTAAAGTTTAAAATTGGGCTGCAGCAGCAGAATAGTGAGTGCAGCTCTGGGGTATTTAAAACAAAAGGGTGTAAATAGGATTTAGTACGGATAAGGAAGGGATGTACACCCTTTACTTTTCACCACAATAGGGGGAGCGCAGCCCCCTGGAGTATAATAAAGGATATAAAAAAAGGATCAGATACGGATAAGTAATGTATGTACCCCCAGTGACTGCACCAGCAGGAAAAAAGGGGGAGTCGCTCTTTGGGGTATAATACCGGGTTTTAACTCAGGATCATACAGGATAAGTAATGTATGTACACATGACTGCACCAGCAAATTTGTTAGCGCAAACTCTGGAGGGATAATTTCAGGATGTAAACTTGGATCATTCAGGATAAGTAAGTAAAGTACAGTTGAACCATGACCCGCCCAAAAAAGGAGTGCAGCTTTTGGGGGAATTTTTAAAAAACAGGGTGAACTCAGGAAACATACAGGAAAGTAATGTATGTAATCAGTGACGCACCAGAAAAAAATTGTGAGCGCAGTTTTGGAGGGTAATACCCGGGTGTAAATCCAAAAGGGTCAGTACAGGTTAAATAATGTTTGTAAAAGTGACTGCAACCCGCAGAAAGTGAGTGCCCGCCTGGAGGGTAATACAGGATGTAACTCCCGGATCAGTACAGGATAAATAAATTTTTTTTCGTGACTGCACCAGCAGGAAAAAATGAGTTTCAAACTTGGGGTTTTTAAAGGATGTAACTCAGGATTTAGTAACGGGTAAGGGAATGTATGTAATTTGTACTGGGACCACCCGAATAGTGAGTGCAGCTCCCGGGGGTATAATACAGGTGAAACTCGAGGGGTCGTACAGGGTAAGTAAAGTTTGTACAGTTTACTGCACCAGCAGAATAGTGAGGCATTTTTGGAGGGGAATCAGGTTTTAACCAGGGTCCGTACAGGGATAATAAAGTATTTTACGTGAAACACCACAGAATAGTGATGCAGCTCTGGAGGAAAAGCAGGATGTAAAATCCCGGAACGTACAGGATAAGTAATTATGAACCCGTGACTGCACAACAGAATTTGTGAGCGCAGCTCTGGAGGATAATTACAGGATTTTACTCAGGGGTCAGTTTCGGATAAAATTTTTATGTAAAAAGTGACTTTTCACCAACAGAATAGTGGGGTTTTCCCGCCTGGAAATATAAAACAGGATGTAACTCAGGATCATACGGATAATTTAAAGTATGTACAACAGTGACTGCACCAGCAAAATTTGTATGCAGCTCTGGGATAACAAAAAAATAACTCACGATCAGTACCGGGTAAGTAATGGGAAGTACACCGTAAATTTCACCCAAAAAAAGTGGTTGGGAGCCTGGAAAGGGTAATACAGGAAGTAAAATCAGGATTCGTAAAAGGTTAAAATAATGTTTGTACCCGTTGACTGACCGAAGGAAAAGTGAGTGCAGCTCTGGAGGATAATACAGGAGGTAAATCAAAGGGTCAGTACCGGATAAGTAATGTAAAGTTCAGTGACTGCACCCGCAAAAATAGTGAGTGCTACTCTGGAGGATAATGCAAGGGTGTTAAACTCAAAAAAGGATTCCAAAAAAAAAAAAAAATTAAAAAAAAGGGAAAAAAAAAGTAATGTAAAAAAGGTAAAAAACAGTGACTTTTTGCAAAAACCCAAAAAACCAAAAAAAAAAAAAAATAAATGGGGTGCAAAAAAAAAACCCCCTTTGGAGTTTAATACTTAAAAGGGTGAAAAATCAAAGGGTCATACAGGATAAAGTAATGTATGTACAAAAAGTTTACTGCCAAACCCGCCGAATAGTGAGTGCAGCTCTGGAGTTAAAAAAACGGAAAGTAACTCCCGGATCGTACAGGATAAGTAAAGTATGTACACATGACTGCCGCCCAGAATATGGCGGCTCTGCGGAGTATAATACAAGGTTGGGGAAATCCCCGGGGCCTACAGGATAAGTAAAGTAAGTACAGTGGAAATGCCCCCACAGGGGAAAAGTGAGTGCCCCTCTGGAGGATAATAAAAGGGGTGTAACGGGATCAGTACAATAAATAAATAGATTTTATTTTTACACCCGGAAAACACCCCAGCGAAAAAGTGAGTGCACTCCCGGGGGATAATACAGGAGGGTTAACTCCAAAGGGGGCAGTCAGGGAATAGAATGTATGTACACAGTTTGCTTTAAATTGGGGAATAAATAGGTGAAATATTCTACATTTTATTTTTTTCCAAATTTCCCCATAGTTTTTAGTATAAAAAAAAAGGGAAAACCCCTCTAAAAAGGCCTACACATTGTGTCCCAAAACTAACCCCTTTTGGG
>JAODAL010058778.1:0-21892 GCA_025379985.1 Phyllomedusa bahiana | reverse complement strand
CCACTCTTTTTTTTTACCCTTACATATAATATTACAAAAATACCTGTGTGAAGGAGGCCTTATTACTACAATACCTGAAGAGATCCAGTCTTGGGATCCAAGAGAACATTTTTTCCTGACAACATGTGCAGCTGCACCTGGTTTGAGGTGGTGAGAACAGCAGACAATACCAGGGACTCCATCACAGCACTATAAGCTTTCTTCCCTCTACAAGAATGTAAAAATTAATGTTTAAAGAAAAGTGCTTTAGGACGATAAATAGCATAAGCGCATTTTCATATAACTACTATGTACTATTCTATTAATAACCCTTAACTGACCTTAAGCCACCTTCTGTACAAGGAAATAAGACCCAGCGGGAAACTGTAAGATCACTGGACACGCAGCAGAATGAACGTTTAGTTGTGAAAACAATTGAGGAAATGCAGAGTTCACCGCACTGTAAGAAACACATGATGATCAGTCACAACAAGTCAAAGTAACTTTGTAACCTGTGTCATTCACATTTAAAAGGCATTTTTATTTAACAAAATAAAACGGATATTGATTCATATTCTTTTCATGTTTTTTTTTAATTCTTTTTTTCTATTTTTAGAACATAATTATGTGGGTGGCCATCTTACATGCGCTCCTGTTAATAGAATTTGAATATATTTTATTTAGCAGCCATATGGACAATAGGAACCTGTACTCTGACTTATTGACTTTTATGGGAGTTAGCTGTAGTCATGCAATGTGACTTATGAAGGGAGGGAAACGAGGCGAGCTGTGACTATCGCTTATAATAAATGGTGCACCCTGTGTTATCTATATATAGGTGTAACTTTTTTTATCACCCTACCTGTAAACATAGTTTCTCTATAAAGTAGTATATTTCTATTTACGGAGTATCAGTGCTTCAAATCTTGCAACTAGGTCCAATTCTAGTAAAACCAGACCCTGGGAGGTGTACTCTAGGTATACAGAATTTATCTCATCTACCCACGCTGGCAAGCAAGCAGTAGTGCATGAGGAAGCAGCAGACTCCTAAGAACCAGAGTACCGGTTATCAGGTAGTTTGTAAGATACATTGTTGTGCCTCCAGGAAACTGCACAACTAAAAAAGTTGAGCGCATAGTATAATACACTTCATCGTACACATTACCAACTACATTAATGCACTAGGGAGTGCTCAGTGCCTTTCTTTTTCTTCCTTTGCATACCCGTAAATATAAATGAGGAGACTACTAAAAATTGACCCCTACCGATTAGGAAGTGTCTATTTTTAAGCTTAGTGGCCAGAGGTAAACTAAAGATTTCAGGATTTTTTAAAGTGACATAGAAACTAAAAAAAAAAAATAATAAAAAATTATTAAAAAAACATAAACACTTTTGATTTAATCTTTTAATTTAAAAGGAAAAATCAGGCAAAGCTTATACACTTATAACATGTCTGATGGGACAGTGCCTCAGCCCTACTTTAGGCAGAACACACTGTCTATGTCTTGCCTGGACTTGTCCATTAAGATTTAGTATTTACCTGCAGTGTCAGTAAAGTTTTGTGCTGATCCTGCACAATTAGGTCACCGTACTCTCCACCAGACACCACCAGTTCACCATCAGGGGACCATGCAACAGCAGTTACTGCTCCCTTGTGACTGGTCATCAACAGAGTCTCTGTAATAAGAATATTTAGAACACTGATTTCCAAATTCATTCCTAAAAATCTTTAGGATACAGACATCATTGTTTTATACCATCTCTATGTGGAGCTCCCCATAGCCGTATGGAGCCATCTTGGGCTGCTGTCACAGTCACTTCAAGCTGAGGATCTGCCGCTGATGATACTACAGCAGCTCCATGACCATGTAGAGTTTGTATCTGCTCCATCTAGAAGGTGAACAACAGGGTGTGTCATCCCCATCAGTACTGTATTAGCAGGTTATGTGGATAATCAGATATCAAAATTTGCGGTCTCACCTGTAGGGGACTCCACTTTAATACCATGGCATCAGAACCAGCTGTATAAACTATTAAATCGGCATCATCTGAAATGGAAAATGCACATAACATTGTCATATATAATTATTGAAGTTACCAGGATTTGCCAAAATCACTCACTTAGTCCTGTATGTAGGATTCCTCCTGAAATAATAATAATACAGAAGGGGCTACTCTTATAACTGCACGTTACGTACATGCAACTTTTTTTTCAATAGATATGGCTAGAAGTTTTAGGGGACCACAACCTTGAGTTGCTGTATAAAAGTCTATACCAAGAAATTAAACAATGCAGTTATATTATACCTTCTATTTGTAACATTGTACCTCGGCTATGTTCCGGCTCCCAGTATGCAGTACTCTGATTTATCTGACTGTGGTGAGTTGAGATACTCGTGATCTCTGTGCCAGTAAGGCTCCAGACCTTTAGGAAACCATCTCGGCCAGTAGTGATAACACGTTCCCCCTTATTAGAAAAAAGCAAAAGATAAAAGTCAAAAAGCCCTATAGTAGGTTCATAGAAACGGAAAAGATGACAACATACACACCATGCACAAAGCACTGCTGACTGCACTTTGATGTCCTGCAAATGTCACGAGCTGCTCCCCATTCTGAATGTCCCACAGACACACAGATCCATCTCCGGAAGACGAGACCTGTTAAAAAGCCCATGTACCGTGTTCTCAGTCATGTAAACAAACCATTTATTACAAACTGCTTAAACACACGGTACACACAAATTCCATTCTTACCAACATGCTGTTGTCCGTCCATGAGCAGGCCGTTACCCAGTCCTTGTGACATGACAGTAAAGAACGTGTAAGAACGGGAGGATTCACTGAGACGTCCCAACAGAGCAGAGACTGTGTCAAAGAAAAACTAAATCAATGACTGCATCTTTACCAATACAGTATATTACAGATTAAAATTGTACATATTTACATCCATATTAATATATAAGCAACATTACACTTCTAAACAGTACCATCAAACAATACCTAATCATCTTCAGGCTATGTAAACCTTTCATAAACTACCAGTAGCTTCTTACCCGGTCTTTCCCACCAGTAGCCAGCAGGCTCCCACTTGGGTTGAAAGCACAACATGTAACCCCTGCAGTGTGACCCCGAAGAACAGAGATGGGAGAAACTGATGAAATAGCCATCATGAGATTATCCAGTGACCACAGACAGATGGACACATCCTCTGAAATGAAAAAAAAAAAAAAAAATTATAATAATAACATCTAATGAGGAAGATGATAACTTCTCTATTTACTTGTGATAACATTTATTATCTCCATTTATGAAGAAGCAGCAGCTATAGATCAAGTGCAACAAGGCCTAACTGAACACAAAGGTTAAAAGCCTCTGCCATATATGAAGAGTTCACATTATTCAGAAAGCCAATACTCAATTGTTTATAATTAATATGCCTAGTAATTAATCACAGAAAGGGAACCGAGATAGAAAAACAACATATCATAGCAATGTAGACTGAGACGACTCTCACCAGAAGCAGATGCTAGAAAATCCGAGGATAACGCCAAGGCCTGAACAGGTCGCTGGTGTCCAGACAGAGTGAGCTGACAAGACGACTGTCCTGGTAATATATTCCAGACACGGACTAAACTCTCAGTGCTGCCAGTAACCAGTGTGTTATTAGAGAGCCACACAAGACAGTCCACCCCCACATTCTCAAACGGACAGTGAGACACGAGATCTCCTGGAAAAGAAACAGAGTACTTGTGATGTATCATTATGCTGAATGCTTTTCTACAACTGATATTATTAAGCTTCCCAGACTCTTACCATTATCAACTTTGTAGATGTAGACAGAATCTGAATGATAGCCAACAGCAAGCTGCTTCTTGTCAGGAGAGATTGCTACAGAAAGTGCAGGAGACATAGCAGTTTTCACACAACCATGCACATGTAGCCTTCCCAGTCCTCCAGATGACACCTGCACCTGTAAAGAGAATGAGATTGAACACGGGCACTTATCAAGACAACTCCTGTACATATGCCCTACAACTCTTGACTCCCGTCCCCTTCTACTAAGGCTATGTCTACACGGCAGAAGTTAAATTGCCGTTGGAAATCTGACAGCATTTTCACTTTGCCGTACCATGATTTTTGGCATGGGTTTGCACAAGAAAGACCAGGTCATTTTTGGATTTTGGTCGGCAGAGTACAAAAAAGGGTACTGGAATCTGCTGGAAGATAGAACATATTCTATATTCCGGCAGAGGCCAGTGGATTAGAAATCCGACAATAGAAAATCTGTGCTGTGTAGACTACAGTTCCGATTTTCTATTGCGGTCTATGGGGCACTGGTTACAGTCGGATTTTTGGCGGATCGTAAATACTGAATCTGCCGAAACTCCGACCAGAAACCAGTGCTGTGTAGACATAGGCTACGAGAACCTCATCAATGGCATTCTTACACTTGGAGGGTATTACCTTGCCATCTTCTCCACCAGTCAGGAGATATTCCCCATGCTTAAGAAAATTAGAAGTCAGTGTATAGCCACTATGAGCTCTGAAACGAGACAGGAGAACTTGAGCTTCCCAGGACCACAGAGATACCCAGCCATCAAGACTCCCCGAGACCACTACATTGCCATCTAAGGAGAAGGACACTGTCCTCACGGATGAAGAGCCACAGAGAACCTGCAAGAAAGAACAGGGTGTTTTTTGTTTTGTTTTTTCAAAATCCTAAATCAAAATGAGTGGACATTGAATTGTAAGGAAAAATTGTCACTTACAACACTTCTTTCCCAATTGTCCAGCTGAACAAGAGATATTTTTCCATCCCAAGATCCTACAGAAACTAAATAACGAGTTGGGTGAAATGCTGCACAATTCAGAGGACTGGAGAACGAGCTAGAGCCTATGAGAGTGCAACGGCTGGTGTCCCAGAGCTAGAAACATAGGGGTTTAGAAAAAAAATGTAAAGGAAGTATAAATGCAAGTGTTCGAAAGCGTAAAAACATATATATTCGAGACTGAGGAATCACCTTGACATTAAAATCCAGAGAACAAGTGAGTATCTGCTTGCGATCAGCGCTAACAAAACACCCTGTGACCTGTCGTCTGTGAGCCTCAAGTCTGTGTATGCTGAGCAAAAGAAAAGCATATTTATTAAAGCAAAATGTAAAATAATTCAAGTAGGATACACAGCATATGTACAAGTTCCAATCCACAAATAACTGAGTGTTTCTACTGTCCTGCTAATGAAAAAATGGAAAATCTAAACTGGCTCCTGTAGTAGCAAGTCTGGCATGTTTAACCCCTTAAGGACCCGGCGTTTTTTGTTGTTGACACGTTCGTTTTTCCCTCCTTGCCTTCCCAGAGCCATAACATTTTTTATATTTCCACCTACATAGACATATGAGGGCTTTTATTTTGCGGGACAAGAGTGGGACAAATACAATGTGTTATCTGTATTCTACAGGTTGATACACATCCGGCAATACCAAACATGTAGGGTTTCCGTTATGTTTTGGTACCGTAAAAAAATTCCAAACTTTTTCTATTTTTGAAACTTGCGCCGCCGCGCAGTTTGTGCGACATATTTTATGTATAAACACGGACGTCGTGAGTGATTTTTTGCGGGCTGAAGTGTACTTTTTATCGCTAGCAGTTTGGAATGCACGCGACTTTTTTGATCACTTTTATTCCATTTTTTAAGTGCCAAAAAATGACCAAAAAACGCAATTTTGGCGTTAGCAATGCATTAGACTGTACCAAGATGGCGGTTTCCCCACTTCCTGTCTGCGGATCACCCTTCCAATCTTAATTCATTCAGACGCCACGGCCATCTTTGCCATGGTGTCTGACAGGTTAAACAGCGCGGGCGGGCGACGCTGTCCGGGAGGCGCGGAGAGTCTACAAGGGAAGTTTTTTTTTTATCTCTATTTTTAATCATCCCTCAATAGCCTATCGAGCATTTATAAGTTTCAGAACACCTCTTTAAATACCTTTACCTTATTGCTGAGGAATTGTAACCTAGGATTATTAAAACTTATTCTGTATATTAATATAAACCAAGATATTACATGCGTGAAATGAAGCCACATACCATATAGCCCTTTTTGCCTTGCACTGTATGCTTATTCTACAGTATATGTTACTTGTAGAGAATGAAATGCATGGACATCTTACCGGCACCCATCTGTTATGTTCCACATCTCCAATGTTCCATCATATGAACCAACACAGAGTAGTGTATCAGAAATAAAAGCGCAGCAGGAAACTCCATCACAGCCACTATACAAGGTTCGGATTTCCTGTAACACAAATAAGTGTATCTAATTTAAGTTATAGAGATACCGGTGCTACAACTAGCAAATGTGTTTGTGTATTGTTCATTAAGGTCTAGTCTGTTGATGGTACAAAGTTTATAGTTCCAATATCAGATATGCACAAATATTGGGGAATTACTTTACTTTATGGCACAGGTTATTTGCACAAACCACTAATACTGTACAATATCACTTTCTGTAGGTTAGACTTTAACAAGGTATTTTTTCAAATAATTGCATGTTTGTGTGGTTCACAGGATCATAGAATTGCAGTCTAATTATTGGACCCATTTTTTATTAAGAAGTTCATATTTGCAAGAACCACTCAATAAATGGCCATTTAGCCTACAGCATTGAAATAAAACAAAAAAAAATTTCTACCCTTCAAATGGGTTGATGGGTTATGTCCGAACAGACAATATTAGCACTGTTTGAAGAGAATACAGTATATGTGGTCCTGAACAGAAAGAATACAAAATTGTGGAATTTATCAGCAGAACCACCACAACTGTAGATATGCAGCATTTATCCTGTCTAACTTATAACAGAGGAAAAAAATTGACAAAGCTAGTAGCAAGTAGTCAGGGATTAATTACCTCTCCACTGTCTGTATGAAGAATATGCAACGAGCCATTACTGGTGCCCACAACTGCCAAGTCTCCCTTGCAACTCAATCCAACACAACCCGGGGTAGAGGAAACATCCAAAGATTTGCTGTGGTAGAAGAAGACACATCAGTTACTTATGCAGAATAATGAGAAGGACTCCAGAATCCAAATAATTGCATAGCAATATATTAGATAAGGTTGGAAAAAGACACCTGTCCACCAAGCCCAGCCTATAACCCTACAGTGTTGATCCAGATGAAGACAAAAACCCCTATGAGGCAGATGCCAGTCTCATACAAGAGAAAAAATTCCTTCCTTACTCCAAATATGGCATTCAGAATAATCCCTGGATCAATGTTCTACCTCCAGAATTGATTAACCAAACCCTATGATATTTTATTTTTCAAGAATGGTTTAGATGCCTTTCTCGAACTCGGTGAATCAAATCACCAAATCTCTTACCTGCTGCAGGCATTCACAGCATTTGGCTTATTGTCCCATGCTGTAATGAGCTGGCCTTCAGAACTCTTCCAGTCTGCCAAAATCTCTTGAGCCTGGATGCAAACTGGGGAACACTCGGGCTCATTCAGAGCCAACTGATAAAACAGAGAAGGATTCTGGGACAGAATGTGTAGGGATCGCTCAATGAATTCCCTGAACACCCTCACAGGAGGTTCAGGTTCTGACGAATCAGTCTCCATGTGTTCACAAGATGAAGATCTTTTTGAAAATGCAATCCCTGGGTGAACAAATTAGGGGTTAACGAACATCAATCCCAAAACACTTTGCCTAGCATAGACTTATGATTTGAATCCAACTCTATGTGCAGCATAGATGGCTGAGGAATTACTGCAAAACTCACCATAGCTGCTGTAGACCTGGCACAGGTTTGGCAAAAGGCCCAGGGTGGCATGTGCCCGCAGGAAAGGAAGGTGTACAAGAAGTTCTGCAAGTGTGTGTAACTGCATGCCACAAAGCTGAGAAGTGAGATACACAGACAAAATGGTTTACATAGGTATAGAGACATAATTGTCCAAAGACATTTCAAAGACACTGCATACCAGATGATGGGACAGCTCACTCAGACCCCCAGCATGGAGCACTGGAGAACTATCTGGATCCACAGGAGAGGACACGCTCCAGAAGTGCGCTGTAAGAAATAAAGGGTAACAATGATTTCTCACACTATAAATATTAGGAAGATGGCAGCAAGCTTCTTACCAGCCATAAGAAGATGCACTGCAGGCACCACTTCTGGTTTACCAAAATAAAGTTTCTCCACAGCTTCTCGTAGAAGACAACTGGAAAGATGCAGCCTGGACTCAGAAGACAAGTTATGGCTCCAGAGGCCAAGAACACTGTAAAATAAGCAAAGAAACAGCGATTAAGAAGAAAAACTGTGTTAATGAATGTTTAGTGAATGATTACGTCTACTTATCCCAACAGTGTGGCTATGATACAGGACATTTTATGGCTAGATAAAGACTTATGCAGATGTATAAAAATTGGATTTTTGTACTGAACGTAAAATTCCTTTCTCATCTGATTCATTGGGGGGCACAGCATCTTGGGTCTAGCCCCTTGTCCTAGGAGGCTGACACTAGGCGGAACAAACATGTTCGGCCCGCCCCAGTGGCCTATATCCTTCCTGCTGATGCCAGGCTGATCAGTTGGTACAAAAGCCGTGGCCAAAAGGAAAACCAAAGAAAAACACTGATTCCATGGAGAAACAACGAGGGAGGGACCTGTGTCCCCAATGAATGACGAGAAAAGGATTTTACAAGTACAAGTAAGTACAAAAAGCCTATATTCTTGCCAATGTCATTGGGGAACACAGCACCTTGGGATGTCCAAGAGCAGTCCCAGAGGGTGGGAGACACAAAGAGGTAACAACCAGGCCCGGACTGACCATAGGGCAAACCGGGCATTTGCCCGGCGGGCGCTAGGGTCCGGGCCGCAGGGCCGGCCCGGATCACCCGCCGAGGAGTACGGTGTTCCCCCCCGGCGGGCCCCGAGTGCCGGTCTGTGGCGCGCTACAGGGGCCGCAATGGTCGCATCAGCGACCGGACCCCTGTGGCAAGGGGGGCCGACAGGCCCCCCCATCGCCACACGGGTGCATGGGGGTCACCGACCCAGCCATGCAGCCATCACGGGCCGCCGCCTGCCAAACCCCGCGGTGCAAGCAGCGGCCGAGGCTGAACATCTGGGATCTATGATCCCGTCTGTTCAGCTCCCAGGAGGCCGCGGGCAGGCGCGCGATGTAATGACGTCATCGCGCGCCTGCTCCGTGGCCCCGCACTCTGCAGTGAGCGGCCACCGGCTCCAAAGTGAAGAGGACGGGACAGCAGTTGTCGGGTGAGTATTACGTTTTTAGTTTTTTTTAAACTACTTTCTGTCCCTGGCTGCCTATACTGCCCCTGCCCTGGCTGCCTATAATGCTCCAGCCCTGGCTATATTGCCCTGCCCCTGGCTGCCTATACGCCCCTCCCTGGCTATATACTTCCCCGCTCGGGGTGCCTATATGCTCCTCCCTGGTGCCTATATGCCCCTGCCCTGGCTCCCTATACTCCCCCTCCCCTCTGCCTATACTGCCCCTCCCGGTATATATCCCCCTCCCCAGCCCCTAACGCCCCCCCTGGTTTATTAGCCCCCCCCATATAGCCCCTCCCCGGGCTATATACTCCCCTCCCCTGGCTCCCCTTTATGCCCCTGCCCTGGCTGCCTTAGCCCCTGCTTGGCTGCCTATACGCTCCCCCTTTTTCTGCCTATATGCCCTCCCCCTGCCTTTTAATCCCCCTGCCCTACTGCCTAACTGCCCCCCCCTGGCTATATCTCCCCCGCCCTAGCTGCCATATGCCCCTGCCTGGCTATATACGACCTGCCCTATACGCCCTCTCTCCCCGGGCTATATACTGACCCTGCCCTGGTGCCTAATGCCCCTCCCTGGCTATATACTCCCCCTCCCCATTACTGCCCCTGCTCTGCCCGGGGTATATCTGCCCCTCCCCTGGTATAACTGCCCCTGCCCTCCCTGGCTGCCTATACTGCCACTGCCCTGGCTGCCTTACCCCCCTCCCCTGGCTATAACTCCCCCTGCCCTGGCTATATAGCCCCTGCCCTGCTCCCTTATTTTGCCCCTGCCCTGGCTAATACTGCCCTGCCCTGCTCCCTATACTCCCCCTGCCCTGGCTATAACTGACCCTGCCCTGGCTCCTATACTGCCCCTCCCCTGGCATATACTGCCCCTGCCTGCCCTGGCTATATCGCCCCGCCCTGGCTATATATGCCCCTGCCCTGGTGCCTATAATAGCCTGCCGGGCTAATATCCCCTCCCCGGCTATATACTGCCCCTGCCCTGGCTGCCTATAATACCCCTCCCCCGGGTTTTTAAACCCCTGCCGGCTATATATGCCCCTCCCGGTGCTTACTGCCCCTCCTGGTGCCTATACCCCCCTCCCTTGGCTGCCTATATGCTCCTCCCCTGGCTGCTATACGCCCCTCCCTGGCTGCCTATATGCCCCCCCTGGCTGCCATACTGCCCCTGCCCTAGTGCATATGCCCCTGCCCCGGGTATATTCCCCCTGCCTAGCTGCCTATATGCCCCCCCCCTGGTATATATTTCCCCCTGCCTAGCTCCCTATATGCCCTGCCCGGGCTTTATTGCCCCCCCCTGCTCCCTATACGCCCCTCCCCCGGCTATTACTGCCCCTCCCCTGCCGGGCTCCCTTACGCCCCTGCCCGGGGGTGCCTATACTCCCCCTGCCTGGCTATATACGCCCCTCCCATTTCTCCCCCTGCTCTCCCCCGGGCTATATACCCCCCCTGCCCTGGCTATATATGCCCCCCCTCCGGGCTGCCTTTATGCCCCTGCCCTGCCCGGCTGCCTAACGCCCCTGCCCGGGCCCTTATACTGCCCCTGCCTAGCTGCCTATATGCCCCTCCCCTGGCATATCGCCCCTGCCCTAGCTCCTATACTGCCCCTCCCCGGGGCTATTACTGCCACGCCCCTGGCTGCCTTACTGCCCCTGCCCGGTTTATATAGACCCCCCCTGGCTGCCATACTGCCCCTCCCCGGCTCCCTATAATCCCCTGCCCGGGTATATACTCCCCCTCCCCTGGCTGCCTAAAATACCCCTCCCCCGGGCTAAAAACTCCCCCTGCCCGGGCTTATAGCCCTCCCCTGCCCGGCTATAATCCCCCTGCCCGGCTCCCCTTTTACTGCCCCCCCCGGTATATACTCCCCCGCCTTGGCTGCCTATACTGCTCCTCCCCCGGGCCCTCCCTAATCCCCCTGCCCGGGTCCCTATACTGCCCCTCCCTGACTTTTAAACTCCCCCCTGCCCTGCTGCCTATACTGCCCCCCCCGGGCTATTATGCCCCTGCCCGGGGCTATTACCCCCCCTCCCCCTGTCCCTATACTCCCCCTGCCTGGCATATACTGACCCTGCCCTGGCTGCCTTTACTCCCCTTTTCCGGCATTATACGCCCCCTCCCCCATTACGGGCCCCTGCCCCCCTGGATATACGACCTGCCCTGGGCTTACTGCCCCCCCCCGGGCTATATATGCCCCTCCCCCTTATCTCCCCCTGCCTGCCCTGGCTATATACTGCCCCCTCCCCGGGCTATATACTGCCCCTGCCTGCCCTGGCTATATCTGCCCCCTCCCCTGGCCCCCCTATACTCCCCTGGCCCCATACCCCCCCTGCCCTGGCTATTATCCCCCTCCCTAGCTCCCTATACTGCCCCGCCGGGCTAATATGCCCCTCCCCACTGCTATACTCCCCTGCCTGGTATATACTGCCCCTGCCCTGCCCGGGCTTATCTCCCCCTCCCCTGCCCAGCTATTTACTGCCCCTCCCGGGCTATTATCCCCTGCCCTGGCTGCCTTAATAGCCCGCCCCTGGCTATTACTCCCCCTGCCCTGGCTATATACTGCCCCTCCCCTGGTGCCATAATACCCCTACCCTGGCTAATATACCCCCCCTGCCCTGGCTGCCTATAATGCCCTGCCCTGGTATATACTGCCCTCCCGGGCCCTGCCTATAATGCCCTGCCCTGGTATATCTGCCCCTCCCCTGGCTGCCATAATCCCCTCCCCTGGCTATATACTGCCCCTGCCGGGCTGCCTAAAATAGCCCTCCCCTGGCTATTATCCCCCTCCCCTGGCTCCCTATAATACCCCTCCCCTGGCTATATATCCCCCTGCCCTGTCATATGATGCCTGCCCTGGCTTATGATCCTGCCCGGGTTACGAAACCTGTCTGGCTATTGATGCCCTGCCCTGGCACCTTCCCTCCCTGGACCTTACCCTCCCCGGCAAATGATCCCTCCCCTGCTACCATACCCCCCCTGGCTCCCTTTCCCCTGCCTGGTTTGATGCCCTGCCCGGCTCCCTATACCCTGCCCTGGAAGATGCCCTGCCCTGGCTACTGATACCCCCCGGGCTCCTATCCCTCCTGGCTTTTATGCCCTCCCCTGGCTACCTATACCCTGCCTTGCACCTATACCCTGCCCGGCTATTGACCCCTGCCCTGGCCTGTCCCCCTCCCTGGCCCCCCTATACCCTGCCTGCTACCTATACCCTGTTTGGGCTATATGTCCCCTCCCCTGGCTACCTATGCCCTGCCCTGGCTATATGATGCCTCCCCGGGCTCCTTTTGCCCGTCCTGGCTATATGATCCCCTTTTGCCCTGGCTCCCTATGCCTGCCTGGTACCTATCCCCTGCCCTGGCTACCTATACCCTGCCTGGTTATGTTGCCCTGCCCTGGCCCCTATACCCCCCCTGGCTCCTATACCCGCCCGGCTATAGTCCCCCTGCCTGGCTACCTATCCCCTCCCGGCTTATGATGCCCGCCTGGTACTGAACCCTGCCTGGCTACATGATGCCCTCCCCGGGGCACCTTCCCCCTCCCTTGCTACCTATCCCCCTCCCCTGGTTTTGATGCCCCCCTGGCATGATACCCTCCCTGGCTATATCCCCTGCCTCTCCTATACCCTCCTTGGCTATATGAGCCCTGCCTGGCTTCCTATCCCCTCCCCTGGCTATATGATGCCCTGCCCCTGGTCCCTATCCCCTGCCCGGGCTATATGATGCCTCCCTGGCTACCATCCCCTCCCCTGGCTATATGATCCCCTGCCCGGATACCTATACCCGCCGGGCTATATATGCCCTCCCCTGGTACCTATCCCCTTTCCCTGGCTAATGATCCCCTGCCCGGGCTACTAACCCTGCCCGGCTATATGACCCCGCCGGGCTATTGATGCCCTCCCTGGCTACCTTTTCCCGCCCTGGCTATAGATGCCCCCCCCGGGAACCCTAACCCTGCCCTGGCTTTGATCCCTGCCCTGGTACCTATACCCTCCCCTGGCTTTGATGCCTGCCCTGGCGCCTATTCCTCCCCGGGCGCCTATAATAGATGCCTCCTATACACCCCTTGGCTGCCTATAATAGCCCCTGCCACCTTACACTGCCCGGTCCTTACACGTCCCTGCCTATATACTGCCCGTCTGCTATAAGTGGCTCTGTCTGCCTTATACGGCCCTGTTGCCTGAAAACTGTCCCTCCCGTATACTGTCCCTGCCTCCTGATATGTCCCTCCTACCTTATACTTTCCTGCCTCCCTGCATTTTGGGCCTGCCTCCCTCAACGGGGCCCTGCCTGCCTGCATCGGGCCCTCCTCCAAATGGGGTCTCCCTATTTACATGCCACTTATCTGACTTTTTTTAATTTCAATTTTTAGGGTCTAACAGACCGTTTGGGGAATGATGGAAATGCTAAAAGGAGAGGGTTAAGTGTTTTGTTGAAAATTTTTACAGGAGAGTAGTGCCACTAAAGAAAAAACATTGCTGCTGTACCACAGAAAAGAAAGAAGGAAAACAAGGGAAGCCTGGGGTTTGTGCCAGAAGGAGAGAAAAGGAGAAGAAAACAATCTCATAAGAGAGTCCCCTGGGGTCCTGCTGCGGGTGTAAGTTTCTTCTGTTTGAGTCAGTGTGTATTATGTGAGGGGACCTGACACTGGGAGGTGTTTGGTGGGGTTATGTTGGTGCTTATGTGTTCGTGGGGGGCTTGTCCCTGATTGAAAAGCAAGTGCACACCGTTGTGATGGGGGGTTTCTCTGCACCACTGTTTCTTCTTGTTGTGTGTGGGGGCTCTCCACAGAGCGGTTTGGTGCATTTTTATGCGTTTTTTGTGGGAAATGTTCAGCATTAACTTTGGGGCTTGCCTTTTGCAAAAACCGAAAACCAAAAAACCCTAAAAAAATGCCCCAAAAACGCTCCGTGGAAAGCAGTTTAATTTGGTTTTTTTTAGACATGGCGAGGGGGGTGAGAACAAGGGAATTTTTAAGGGGATATTGTATTGGGCTGCTGGGGGTTAGTGCCAGGGCGATTTTTATTTCATCCGGCCCTGGTAACAACTAAAAAATTAACCCCGCATTGGCAAGTATTCACCTGCTCCCGAATCCCTTACGGCCGAGGTTTGGGTCACTGGGGCCCCAAGGGCCGGGATTTGGTAAACTTAGAAAAAGTATGGACCGTAGCCCAAGGGCGCTTTGCAAACCTTAAAAGCTGAAGCCGTGAAAAAAACCGCCCAAGAGGCACTCACTACTCGTATGGAGTGGGCAGTGACCCGAAACGGAAGGGGTTCCTCCCTAGACCGATAGGATTCCGACATTGCAGACCGGATCCAGTTGCCAATGGTGGCCCTAGAGGCCGCCAGGCCCCTGTTAGCCCCCTCGGGAATGACAAAAAGGTTCAGACCCCCCTAAAGGGATTCCAGACAGAGGGGGTGGGATCCAAACGGCCCTGACCACGTCTAAACAAGTAATGATCGCTTCGGGGTTTTGAGGGCGAGAGAAAAAAAAGGGGGCAGAACTATTTTCCTTTTTGTTTTGAAACTATAAACCACGTAGAGAGAGCAAGGAACGGGCGAAAACACAACTTTGCCCTTTATTCAAACCAAAAAAGGGGGCTTGCTTATAGAGCCGCCGTTCAGACCCTCGGCGGTGGAAGTGTGGCGACCCGAAATCCCCCTTTAATGAAAGTAAAAGTAGGGAAACTTTCCCCTAGTGGCTCAAAAGGTGAAGTGCATGGCCTTCCAACAAGATTTTTAAAACCCCTGGGTTTGATGGCCCACAAACCGGAGGGACATAATGCGCGACCCCCTGCAAAAAGGTCAACCTGTGAGCGAGAGGCCAGCTTGCGCTGAACAAAATTGAAAGGGAAACAGAAATTTGACCTCTTAAGGGGGACAGGGTAGCCCCAAGCCCAGGCCTAACTGTAGAAAAGACGAATCCTTGGAGTGAAAACCAAAAGGGGGGAAATTTCCGGGGGTTCACCAGGAAAAAAAAGGCCCTTTCCCGGTACGTAATAGTTGGGGGATTGAGGCCTGTGTGCTCAATCATGGTTCGGATAACGGAACCACACAAACCCCGAGATTTAAGATTGCGATTTCAACAGACACGCCGTAAAAGTGCAGCCGCGGTACAGTGCGGTGGAGCAGAGGAATAGACCAAGAAGCATCCATCAATAGGACAATGAGACCCGCGTACCAAGACCTGCGAGGCCAATCCGAGGTGACGAGAACGGCTGGTATCCTCTTGGACTTAAGGCGCTTGAGCGAAGAGGCCAGGGTGGAAAGAGGCAGATCAGAGCAAACTGACCCCAGCGTGGACCAGCGCATCTACTGCGAGAGCCAGGGGATCCCTGGCCCTAGACACATAAGTCGGGAGTTGGTGATTGAGGTGAGACACAAACAGATCGATGTCTAGCGTACCCCGCTTCTGGCAAAAAAGGCGAAAAAAACTCTGGTAGAAGAGAGTTTTCCACCCCTGGAATGAAAATTGCCAACAAGGGCGGTACTGATGCTCTGCCCAGCGGAGAATCCTTGCAGCTTCCTGAAAAGCTGCCCGGCTTCTGGTGCCACTCTGAAGATTCAGATAGGTCACTGCCATGGTGTTGTCGGACTGTCGAATACAAACTGGTTGTCCCCGGATGAGAGGGGACCAATGCGAGAGCGCTAGGAAAATAGCGCGGAGTTCCAGCACTCCAGTAGCTCAGGGAATCCAGACTTCAGATCAGAGTCCCTGAGTCGTCCAGGAGCCAAAGACGGCGCCCCACCCCAATGCTTGGCATCTGTGGTAATGATCAGCCATTGCGGGAATAGAAATGACCTCCTTTGATGTAATGCAGGAGATGCTAGCCACTAGCTCAGTCGGCTCGAACCTGGGGTGGCAGGCGGACAATGTGCCCAGGGACATTGGAGACCCTGTCCCACCGAACAGGATTGCCCGCTGCAGAATGCGAGAAAGAAACTGTGCAAAGGACACCGCCATGAAGGCGGTCCCCAACCTGACAAAAACCTGCATGCAAGTGCGAAGAGTATACGGGGTGCGATTCAGAAGTAGAGAAACGTCTGAAGTAAGTGCTGGAACTTTCCCTGATGGAAGAAACACTCTGAACACCCGAGTGTCGAGAATCATCCCAAGAAACTCCTTCCTTTGTGACAGAATGAGACGGGGATTGTCAAAAACAACTTCCACCGATGCGCACTACAGTGCTGGGGTGTTTCCTATGTGACCAGGGGGGGCGCATTGAAGGGGCCCTTTAGTAAAAGGGGACTTAACAAAGGAACTCTACTGAAAATCCCGGATTTCCTGGTGGAAGAAACACTCGGGGCACCGGTGTCGAAAATCATCCCCGAAATGCCATCCATTGTGTGTATCAGACGGATTTCGGACAGACTATCCACCCAAGCCCCCCAAAGGTTTCCGGGGTAATCCAATGATGCCCAGGCGGCATCGAGATAAAGCCTTACTAGGGGTCGTCCAAAAAGGAATAATGGTCTGCCCTGATGCGAAGGATCGCCATCAGGGGTGCCGGACCTGTTAAGTCCCGATGCATTTCGAGGCAAATGGAGGCTCTGAAAAGAAAATGCCATGAGTCTCCTGGGAAAAGCGGGGAAACCCCTGGGGGACCTGGAAATGGGCGCAGTAACACCCCGATGTGTATAGGACAGAAAAATCTGTTGCTCCAGAGAAAATTAACCCCTGACCGGAGGATCCTGTGGGGAAAAAGGGCCCTTTCACAACCCGTTTAGTCCCTGAGGACCCCACATTGGCCTATGAGCTGTCCCCTTTTGGGGGGCCCTACAAAGGGTTTCATAAAACCCGAAAACGCTGGACTCGGTACCGGGATAATCCTCCCCTTGAAGGAGGAGGGTGCGGATTGCCAGAAAAAACACTGACACCTGAGCCGGAGAAGCAGGCGGGAAGGAAAGCCGAAACCGTGCTGGGAGCGAATCCTGTATCTTAGGACTGGAGTAGATAGCCCCCCACCTGAGACAGATCTTCAGGTGGGGGCAAGCCCTCAAACCAAGTGCGTTTTGGGGGAAGGGCGCTTGAGCGTTCTGCGAGACCGTCAGGACAATGCTGGTCTGGCTGGGGCGCACTTGGCTCCCATGGAGCGGATAAGAAAAGCCCCGAAAGGGCTGAAACTAGGCGTGCTTTCTAAGTGAATGACGCCACGCCGGCTGGCTCTGAGGAGGGAGAATACTATGACCCCCTGTGGCCTGTGAAATAAACTCATCGACAAGCTTCCCAAAAAAGCTTACTGTCAGAGAACGGAAGTGCAACCATTAACTTCTTGGAGGCTACCCGCAGACCAGGATTTAACCCACAAGGAGCGGCGAACGGCCACTGCATTGGCCGACGCTCTAGCCACAAAATAGGCTGACACAAGTGAAGTCTCACTGGAACTTCGAGGCCCCTGAAAGCTGGGAAGCCAGATTCCACAACTCCAGTTGACAGACCTTTCTGTAACTACTTTGACCACACCATGCAGGCTTTGCTGACCAGCGAAGAAAACAAAAGCAGGTCACAGGGCTGTCCCGGCCGCCTCAAAAGCGGACTTACAAAACCATTAAGACGCCTGTCTGTACAGCCACTAAGGACTGCTGCATCCGAGATGGGGATGGCTGTAGGCTACGTGAGCAAGGTGACTAGGGCGTCCCCTGATGGGACCCCCGATCAATACAGAAAAGGTACCAAGAGTATTAAGCCCTCTGGCAGGAAACAAACGCCTGACAGGATGTTTCCACTCCCTGGCAAACTCCAGGTGTACAGGGAACACCAAACGCTGCCGCCTGTCGCATTTAAAGGAAACCTCCTCCTGGGAGGCTGCGACATCCTCATCCTTAACATGAAAGGAGTCTCTGACAGCCCGGATAAGGGCTTGGACTGTTGATACTGTACCAACAACCCTGTCTGACCCAAAGCCAGACACAGGGGAGTCTCTAGAAGAGGCCGTATCCAGGACTGGACTTTTCACATCCGTCCCCAATAGCCCAGATAAGGGCTTGGACCGCTGATGCCGTTCCATCATCTCTATCTGGCTCTGAGTCAGAATCAGAGGAGTCCCCACTTGAAGAAGCCGTATTCAGGCATGGAGCTTCTATCTCCCACCACTGTCTGATTGGAGAGAGCTCGGGTAATAACAAGGAAGAGAGACAGGGACATGGCTGCAAAGCGCGTGGGGCAAGGATAGATGGCCCACAGAAGGCCAACTTACCACCCCAAGGTGCTGTGTCCTCCATGGAAGCCAGGAGATGCAGCAAGCAGCCAGGATGCCAAATGCAAGGAAATGGCGATTAGACTCTGCCCCCAACACAGGCCCGAGCTGCTGGAGATCTTTCCCCATCCTGGGAGGGGCCCGGATCCATTTGGGGCCGCCCCGGGGCGGTACAGGTCCAGGAGAGGGCGCAGCCTAGTTGAGGCCTAGGCCTCCAGAAGCCGGGGACTAAATTTGAACTTGCAGCCGCGGGCCGTTCTGGAGCAGCCCCGGAACGCCACCAAAGCGGATAAGGGGAACCCGCAACTCCTGTGAGGACCCATCCTAGCCCCCAGCAGCCAGTGCCAGCCCGAACAGGCATGGGTGCTCAAAAACCGGCGCAGCAGGTCAAGCCCTGCTGCGTAGCGCCAGCTACAGCTAAGCAGGGGAGCATGCTCCTGCTCCCAGGAAGCCCACCAAGACCAGGGCAAAAAATGCCATGGAGGGGCCTCAGGAAAACGGAATTCCTGCGGCCCTCAACTCCATAAAAGAAACGGAAAAACCCCCGACTACCTCCAAACAGAGGAAGTCGGGGCACTCACCCATCCGACGTCTTCGGGCGTCACAGCATCACCTCTTCGTTACATGCACTCGGAGGTGGGGCTACCGGAATCCGTAAAAAGGCAAGTGGGGACGGTGAGCGGCGAAAAGGAAGACCGGCCAGCTAAAGAACTGACTGGGTTCCTGACGCCATCAGGGGGGACAACATCATGGTAAAAATACGCGCTGACGACCCACCTGATAGGTGAGACCCAGAGGCGCTTTCACCTTTCTACAAGGTGAGAGCCAGGCGCTCAATCACCTTCCACTAGGTGAGAGCTGGGTGCCCAATCACCTTCGAACAAGTGAGAGCCGGGTGCTCAATCACCTTCCAACAGGTGAGAGCCAGGTGCTCGATCACCTCCTGCAAGGGAACCAAAAAATAACAAACACCGCAGAACTGCAGAGCCGTGTCTGACTCATATGGACACTCGGCTGAAAACTGATCAGGATGGCGTAAGCAGGAGGGATATAGTCCACCGGGGCGGGCCCAACACGTTTGGTCCGCCTAGTGTCCGCCTCCTAGGGCAAGGGCCTATACCCAAGGTGCTGTGTCCCCCAATGACATTGGGAGAAATTCTTGTTAGAATGTTGATTCAGACTAATCAAACTTTGGATAAGGAGTAAAATCTTCCATGGCAAATTTTTTTTCATATCTTGTGGGTTCAATATTCTGTATATCAGAGCAATAGCACAATACACAGTAAAATATATGTACATAAAATAGCTTCACTGGTCTTACCTTCTCAGTCCCCCGAGGAGCAGTGAAAAAGTGGCCATGGGAATATTGTCTGTATAAGTGGCCGCAGCCAGCATTTCAGCCCAGTCAGCCATGTATATAGACCTAATATGCTGTAGTGAACTCAGGATTCTGAGCAAGTCTCTCTCCAACAGCCCTGAAAGAGCATATAGATTACTTCTAGCATCGATTGCTGATTTGCCTTAAAAGTTATAGGCAGCAATGTTCATACCTTTCTGTGAAACGCATATGGCAGTCAAAGCCACAGTGACATTGTCTGTCCCATGTTCTTCTTCTAAGCTACTTAGTCTCTTCTGAAGTAGTTGTGAAAGGGTAGTCGGCAACTTCTGTATATCCTCCGAGAGATACACAAATATATGGTTGGGTATGAACAGATAATGTTATTATCTGACTGAATACATGCTAGGTGAGAAAAAGTGTATAAAGTACAAACCAACCTTCTCAAAGACAGCAGTAGCCCGGAGTTCTTCACAGGCAAGACTAAGGTACAGAGGGTCACGTGTTCCCTTTTTAATCATTAAGAGGCGCATCTGCATGAAATCAGAAAAGCGATAGTCAATAGTGAATGAAGGTTCATTTACCCATGTACAAAAACAGTTGCTCATAATATAGTCAAAGACTTTTAGTAAACGAGCCACTACTATTAGTGTAAGCTTTTTAAAAAGCACATATTGAAAAAAGGTAAAAAATATGTAAATAATGTAATAATGATTTTTTTACTAATTTTCTAATGAATATGTAGTGTAATTAAAAGATGTGATTTGTTTGGGCCAGCTGATCACTATCACATCTCACTGCCAGGACCCCCTACAATCTGCTCTTTTAACAAGGGAAACTAGCTGGCAAGTATTCATAAGGAAATTGCATTGTAATCAAACAGACTGTTTTTATAAGACTCTAAGCACTGCTTTGCTTCAAGTAAACTCATCCATTATACAGGTCTATACAGGTCTATGTCTATATGTCCTAAAATAGACACCATCTTTAAATATATGTGTCTGTGAGGATTATCTGTCAGTGTGTATTTCTTCTTTTAACAACAGTGAAAATCCACAATGTATAAAGTTAAATTGCTTTACTTTGTATGTTAGTGATTATTTAATCTTCGTTTCAGCTTTTACATGCACAACTGCCTTCAAAATCATGTTGTTTACCTTTGGAAACCGACAATTTCGGTGCTAGACATGACCAAACATCTTAACTATGTGACTTCATCATTTAGACTCCCACAATACACTGCTCTCTGCCAACAGGATACAATCTGCTCACGTACAAAGAGACCCAGAATGAAGAACGAGTGCCCCTAGTTGTCACCTACAACCCACAGCTAGAGATCCTACGAAAGATTGCCAAGGAACTCCAACCTGTGCTACATAGGGACAACAGACTCACAGAAATATTCCCAGTCCCCCCTCTCCTTTCCTTTTGGCAACCAACAAACCTGCGGCGCATTATTGTCCGGAGCGCCCTGAAGGCCCCAACAGAAAATGGCACCTATAGGCCGTGTTCAAAACGGCTTATTCACGGCGGATTTGTGCGCCGTATTGAGGCACAAATCCGCGGGGAAATTTCGGGCGGGACGGGGGCGGGGCCGGACGCGGCGGGGGGCGCCGCTCCGGCCCACATAGAATGCCCTTGTTTCGCGCGTCCGCGCCGTAAATAATGTGCATGTCACTTTTCTTTCCCCCCCCGGCGGATTTGCGAGCGGGAGGAGCGACGAAACATGTTCTCTAGAGAGCAGTGGATTACGTAATGAACCGCGATTGGGCCGTATTGAAACGCAAAACCGGCGCGGAATACGGGCCAATCCGTCGGAAATAAACCCTGTGAACGGGCCCTTACCCTGCCTGCAAAAAGGTGCAAGACCTCAGTACATCCACACCGCTGACGTGTCCTTCCCCCAGTCCAGCAGGTGCACGAAAAACAGGGAATTTTTTGCAGGTCTTCCAATGTGGGGTAATTGACATGTCTCGCCATTCCCACCTGGCCCCAAAGTTGGGGAAAAACCCTGGCAGAGCTCATCAGCTATGAACTCACACAGATTCACCATTAACAACAGCAGAAACGATCTGCCATGGGGCCCCACATTTCTC
>JAODAL010058777.1:0-21892 GCA_025379985.1 Phyllomedusa bahiana | reverse complement strand
GAAAAGCCAGGAGGGTCGGCCCGACCCGCTTGGGACTTAAAAGGCGAGGGGGGTCCAGCCAGTCTAAAGGGGCCAGTCACAGGGGGTAAATTTGGTCAGTGGGCAGCTCCCCCTCGCTATCCTCCTGCAAGCTCCCCTGGCTAAAATCGGGCGGGAGACCTAAAACACCTCCCAACCCTCCTTGCAGCTGAGAACGTCATGCGAAAGTCGAGGGGCACCCGCGAGGGCTGCGCAGGCAGAGGGGAAAAGCTGCAGAACCCGTAAAGGGGGAGAAGGGCAGTGCGAAAGGGGGAGGGGGGCCGGGGGAATGCAGCTTGAGTTGACCACCAGTTACAGATGCCCAGCTACAAAAGGCACAGTCCCCCGGCGGTAAAGAGTCCCCTGAGAACCCAGCCCCAAATTTAGGGGGGGAGGACTTTCCATGCGGATAAAGGCGGGGACCTGGACTTCTTGCTGGCTTTCGAAAAATTTTGCTGCAAGCCCCTGTACCTGAGGAACCGGGACCCGGGTTTTTCTAATCCTCATTCGAAGGGTAAAAGCCCAAAAGATCTTCGGGGACCTGTCCCTGCCCCCCTGCCCTAGAGAAAGTTAAGAGGCGCTGTTGGAAAATAAAAAACCTCACCCCTAAATGTACGGGAAAAAAGCTGGGGAGTTTGCAGCGGGGCCCTTACCAAAGTTGGCCGACCACTTTTCCCCCTCAGAAGCGGGGGCCAGGGACCTCGAGATTGAAGATCACCCGCCCAGAAGCAAAGGAGCTCATCGCCCGAGCTTTTTTTGCCCAGGACCCCCTTTGTGACCGGAAACCGGGGGGGGGCCCCCCCTGTCACAGCAAACCCGGGGATAAATATCCCAAACAATCGGGCCGGAGGCC
This sequence comes from Phyllomedusa bahiana, assembly GCA_025379985.1. NCBI lineage: Eukaryota > Metazoa > Chordata > Amphibia > Anura > Hylidae > Phyllomedusa > Phyllomedusa bahiana. The sequence continues at coordinate 21,021 of JAODAL010058777.1, read as the reverse complement.
GGGAAGCACCCCAAGGGGGTGGGGGGTTTAAAAGACGCCCGCGGGCCAGTTGCCCCTACCCCTAAGCCGGGGGCCCCCAGCCAATGCTTTCACATCGGGGGGGGGAAACCCCAACACCCTGTCCCCTTTTTGCAAAACAGCGGGATTTTTTAAGGCCCCGTTTCCCCCAAAACACCAAAGGGGCCCCGTCCCGCCCCCTTTTTCCAAGGCCCCCCAAATTGTTTTTTTTGGGGTGGGGTGGGGGAAGGCCCCCCAAAAATTACCAGCCAGTCCCCCGAAGGGCCCGGTCTGTAACCATGGGACTTTTGGGAAACCCCGGGCGCGGAGATGATGGGGTGCGGCCTGGTGTCCTCAAAGGACAGATCCCCGGAAAACCCGGCTTTTCTGGGAAATTGGAGGCGTGCTGGCGTGTCAGTACCCAAGGTGTTTTTGGGGACTGGGGTGGGGGGCAGGGAGGTGGGAGGGGGGGGTTTTATATTCAAACTTTCCAACCAGTGTTCTGTTGGGACAGATTGGGGGGGCTGGGGCCATTTTAGGCCCCTGAAGCCCCAAGGTTGATCCCCCCCATACCAATGTGTTGTCCCCCCCAGTTAAAAAGTGGAAATGTTATTAAATTTGCATATGAGGGGAGTGGGGGGGTGGGGTTTATTTTCCCCCTCCCTTTTCCCGGTGAGAGGAGATGAGGTAAATTGGGCTGCAAAATGGGGCAGCGGGATGTGTCCAGCAAGCCTGGGGGGATTTTTTTGTCCTCTGGTGTGGCCTCAGAGGGGGACGGGAAAAGGTGCGGGGGGGGGAGATGCGGGAGGGCAGGACTCCGAAAAAGGCCCCACGGCGGGGTTCCCCACAGCCAGGACAGAGGGGGGGAAAAGACAACTGTGGGGGGGGGAAGCATGCAGGAGGCAGGGCTCCCAGTAAGGCAACAAGCGGGTCTCCCCAACCGCCAGGACGGACAGGGGGCGGCACCCCTCTGGTGGGGGAGTGCGGTGGGTGGGGGCCCCAGGACGGGACGGGAAACGGGTCTCCCCAAAAAAGGGATGTCAGAGGGTGGTTAGGCCAAGTAGATGGCAAATTGTAAAGACCCAAAGGGGAGGGAGCCCACAGCGGTTCAGGGGTTGGCGCTGAAAATGGCCCCTGGGGGGCCAGGAGGCCCCTGGGGGCCCCGAGGTTTCCTCCCTCGGCCAGTAAGTGCCGGGTAGGTGAGGGCCGGAGAAGGTCCCGGGGAAACCCACGATGAGTGGAGTTCATCCATTCTGGCCCATCTAGTCGGGTTTTCAGGCTGCGTTAAGGCTGACAAGCCTAAAACCCCCAAGGGAAAGCGGGTGGCACAGCCCCCCTTGGCTCAAACAACCGCGTGGGTGGTTTGGGACCAAACCCCCTGTACAGTGAGGCTGGCCGGGTTCTAAGGCGGGCCCCGGGACCGACGTGGTGGTACCCATTGTTCAGGGCGGACTTGTTGGGGGTTTGCGCACGAAATTCCGAGGGCCGGACACTATGGAAACACCAAGAAAAAGGGAAAAAGGCGGCCCGCTTTTTAGGGCCCCCAAGATGGGGACGGATGTGGTGCCTCTGCCGTTCTTTGGGCCCCTGTCAGAGGGGGGGGGGAAGACGGGGCCCGGGGCCCCAAAAAAGCCCCCCTGGTACCTTGCCCATCATAGATGACCTTCAGGAGGGTGGCTTTTATTTAATTGGACCGCTGTCCCCCCCCTCTTCGGGAAACGCTTTTTTTGACGGTTTTGTAGATTTTTCCACTCGGGGAAAGGTTTAAACCTTTTGTCCATTTGGGCCAAAGGTGGCCACCGCCTTACTGGAGATTTTCTTCGAGTGGGCTTTTCCCCGGGAAAACTCACTGACCGGGGGGGGCCCAGTTCATGTCCGTTAATGGAGTCCCTTTTGGTAAGGAAAAAGGTACAAATTGGTGGCCCCCGCCATTTCCCCCCAAACTAATGGCGGGTGAAAGGTTATGGCACCCCCCAAGGATGCTTAAGATGTTGGTCGACACCCGGGCGTGACTGGGAGCCGGTACCCCAAAAGCCACATTTGCTTAAAAAGGGGGGTTCCAAAGCCTCAAGGGGTTCTCCCCCCTTTGGCTCCGTATGGGGGCGGTGGGGGGGGGGCCCTGGCTCTGGGGAAGAGGCCTGGGAAGAGACCCCGGAAGGGGTGCGGGGGTTTTTTTAAATTTTGGGGTTTTGCGCTTCACGCAAAATACGGCCTTGTAGGCTAGTGATGAGAATATGCGCGGGGGCCCAGGCCGATCAAAGCGGGTTACGAACAGCACGCTTGTGAGGACCCATCAGGTGGGGGCAGAAAGTGTGGGTACTGGTCCCCATAACCCCAGGACAAGCTTCGGGCGTTTAAAAGGCCCATATGGGCGTGCACCAGCAGCTTAACGCAGCACTACCTGTCACCCTGGCCGGCCCCGGGAAGGGGGGAAGGCCTTCCACGTAAAAATGATGAAAGGGGGCCCATGAGGAGAGGCATGGCCTTCCCTGGCAAACCTGCCCCCAGGGGAAAGGGGGACAAAACCCCCCTGGATAAGCTTCCCCGGTAGGGCGGGTGGATCCATAGAGGGTGTGGGATTTGCGGGAAACTCCTGGAGAACCAAAGGGCCCGTTTTTTGGGGGGAACCCCTCCACCCCTTCCGGCATTGTTCCCAACGTGCCAGGAAGGGAAAAGTCAGCCATCCATCACGGGGGGCACCCGGGGACACCCCCCAATCCCGTTTGGCACTCGGATCTCCCCAAATGCAGCTACATGCGCAAAGAGATTTACGAGATGCTGAAGCTGGGGGGATCCCGGGGGGTTTTTAAAAAGTGCCCCGGGGGCGCCCTAGTCCTGCCCCCAAAAAGGATTGGGCCACCCGTTTGCGTTTTTTGACTACGGGGGCCCAAAAGCTGCACGGGGAACTGTGCTACCCAAGCAGAATTTTTTGACCTTGATGCTGGGGGGGGCCAAGTACCTGCCCTATAAAATTGGCCCGGGGGGGAATTTGGAGGCAAGGAACGTTCTTTCTTTATCCCCCCCGTTCACTGTAGGGTCCCCGTCCCTGACGTTCGGTAAAAGAATGCCCCCCGCCACTTTTCAGCGGATGGTCAAAAAATTCCCAAGGGACTTGAAGGGTACGCGGGGGGGCGACCTTATGACATAGCTGTTTTAAAATCCCCCCTGGGAGGATCCCCCACACCTACCAGGGGCTTGGGAAATCAGCCCGCCGGTTTTTACCATCAAGCCGGGGGGAAAAGTACCAGCTGGGATGATTAGGTCCCCCTTTGGGGCACCAGGAGGTGGGGGGGGCCTTTTTAAAAACCAGAGCCTGGAAAAAAAAGTGGATGCCATCGCATCCTGGCCCCCCCGGCCCAAAAACAGGTGGGTGTCCTCTTGGGCCCGTGGGTACTATAGGAGGTTTGTTCCACCTAAATACTGGCAAAGCCCCTGGAAACCCCCCCGGAAGAGGTTTTTCCCCCCACAGTAAAATTGGGCAAACACTGTGAGAAGCCTTTCCCGGCTCCCCCCCGTACAAAACCCCGACTTTTCCCCTGGGAGTTTATAGTCAAACCACGGGCCCTGACTTTTCCCTTGTGCATGCCCAAACCCTGGGCACAAAAAGGACAAACCCGATTTACCTGAGCTGGAAGTTTGCAAGGGGGAAATGGCCATCCCTTGGAGAAAAGGAATACCTGGGGTGATAGGGGGTGGGCCCTGGCGGCTGAGCCCTACTTATACGGGAATTTCATGGGGAGAAAAGAAAAAACCTCTGAGCGGTTAAACCCCGGTCTCCGGAACCAATGGGAGGTTGCTACGCTGAAGCTTGGCGTTCCAAAAGTACAACTTCGCCATTCGCCACAGTAAGGGCCGAGACCATGGCAACGCCGATGGGTTGTTCTGCCAGGGAGAGGGGGCAGGCGGGCGCATGGGAAAGCACTGAGAGGTACTGCCCCCTAGCGCCTTCTAAAGGAGGGAGGTGTGAAGAAAATTGAGACGAAATGACAAGTCATTCCCTCCTCCCTTTTCATAACTCGAGTCATTCCCAAGGAAAGCCCCAATTTACACATTAATTAGCCACCAGCTCAGACCCATTGTAAATGCCCTTCTATAGGAAGCTAGCTCAGCAGGGGAGGTCGACACATCAAAAAGATCCTCATTTCCATTAATTAGCACCTGAGACACATGTGCTCTCTCAGACCTGGAGCACAAAGACTAGAATGAATCAAGGCCAGATGCAGCGGCCTCAATATTTCATAAAGATTTCTAGGAGACCAGTTCATAACTGGTCTGTGGCGAGTTCATATTTTGAAATATGAAACTCCCCTGCACATAGCCACTACTCCCATGTTCGCACAATGCAGGGGGACTGAGAAATCCAAAGCTGGCCTTAGGGAGCCCATAGGATAGGGGTGCCTGGTACCAGGGCGTAGCTTAGGCCCATCCGGTTCTGATGGTGCCACTGGCTCAGTTCTGTCCCAATGCCCTGCCATGGTACAGCCCATTTTTGTGTTTTAGACAGAAATGGCATGGCCAGAGAGGGAGGAGTTTGTAGACCATCCCAGGGGTGTGTGGGGGATTGTAGGGGCTGCCACGTGGGCTGTCCTATCACGGATATAAGCAAGAGCCCACGTGAGCCCATTGTTGCATTCAGGAGGGGGGGGTACCTAAGAGCATTTCCAGGAGCATCCACACAACACCCAGGCCTCCTCAGCCCCCCAGGAGGGCCCAGAACCAAGCCAAACTCAGTTAACTGGACACAACTAACTGCCATTGAATTGTAACCATAGTTATATTTGCACATCTGACTCTTATCTGTATAATATTATCATAATATTATAATATCATTTTGTATAAATTTAGCTACCTCAAGGCTGGCATTGTTATAAGTCGGTAACAGACAAGTCTTATAACCAAACTAGAAACTGGTGGCAGCCTATTTCACTGGCAGAGCTTTGTTTAACCAGTGTGGGTAAACAAATCTCTCCCACCCATTCAGGGTTGTGGGTGAGTAGTGTGTTCTCTCGTTCTCCCTGGGTCTTCCTGTGCCTGTGTGGATAGGGGTTAACAGAAACAGTATCTAGCTTACCTCGTGCACCCCTAGGGGGAGCGCGATGTTCCGATACACCCCAAGTCAAGCCGTCGACCCTCGAGTGGGTCGGCAGGCATTTCCTGACAACTGACATGGTGGGTGCCAGGTATTGTGGATCCTCTGGGTCACCACGAGTGTAGATGGTGTGGACACCACGCTACAGAGTGGAGTCTAAGAGGCTGCTGGTCTTCACCGGAGACCGCCACAAAGCCAGACGGACATAGCCGTGGGGAACCCTCAGGTTGCTACCCCTGACGTGGCTACTTGCGGTGACAGCCGAAGTTCAGAATAAAGGACATTGGGTACAGGCAGATGACAGAGTCCCAGGCAAGTAACAGACTGGTACAACGGCAGGATACAGTAGAAACATATATACAGGAACATAGGTAACTGGAACAGCAACCAATACACTACGGGGTTAAACGTTAGGCTGGAAACTGGGTCCTAGACAAGTAGGTGACTGACATAACAGCAAAGAACAACAGAATCAGGAACACAGGTAACATTCAGACAGGACAATAGGAAACAGCAGAGCTAAACGTACGCAGGAACAGACATACATAACGACAGATAACAACAGGTATACAGAGGTCAGGAGCTCAGATGGACATTAACCCCTTACCGCCGGAGCCAGTTTTGACCTTCCTGACAGAGCCCTGGTTTTAAAACCTGACATGGGTCAATGTATGTGACAATAACTTTTTTACATTTTTTCCTACCAAGTGTTTCAGAGATTTTTTTTTCTCGTGACACATTGTGCTTTAAGTTAGTAATAAAATTTTGGGTCCAAAAAGTCCTTGTTTTTTGTGAAAAAAAATCAAAATATATGAAAAATTTTCAAAGTTCAAAATTTCTGCATAGAAGACAGATTGTTATTCCACTCAAAATAGTTTTAACTAGCATCTTTCCCTTTTGTCTATGTAGGTTGGCATCATTTTTAAATTGTTGTTTTTTTTTTACCACATTAAGGGGCTTAGAAATATAGTAGTAATTTTTCACATTTTCAAGAAAATTTGCAAAATAGATTTTTTTAGGGACCAGTCCAATTCTGACGTGGCTTTGAGTGGCCTGTATGTTAGATACTTCCATAAATAACCTCATCTAAGAAACTACACCCCTTAAAGTATTTAAAAAAGCATTTATGAAGTTTGTTGACCCTTTTGATATTTCACAGAAATTAAAGCAAAGTGGAGGTGAAATTAAAAAATGTCACTTTTTTTGCAGATTTTCAATTTTCATTCATTATTCACTGGATCACAGTAGATGTGACCATGGAAATGCAACTTAATATCGATTCCTCAGATTTTCCTCTCTGATTTTCAGAGATATCCCATATGTGGCCTTAGAGCGCTATTTGGCTCAACCACAAGCCTCAGAATAGGAGGAGCACCTACCGGACTCTGGGGTCTCAGTTTATAAAAAGTTAAGTTTTTATGTTGTCCTATTCTGACAGCCATAACTTTTTTATTTTTTTGTGTACGGAGCTGATTGTGGGCTTGTTTTTGTGAGATGAGTTGATGTTTTTATTGGTACCATTACGGGGTGCATGTGATGCTTAGATCACTTTTTATTAAAGTTTTTGTGAGGAATTTTTAACAAAATACAGCAATCCTGGTAGTGTTTTTTATTTTGATTTTTTACAGCGGTATAAATGACATGCTAGTTTTACTCAGCAGATTGATACAATTACAGCGATACCAAATTTTTATATTTTTTTTTTAATGTTTTACTGCTTTTACACAATAAAAACTCTTTTATTCGAAAAGGAAAACACGTTTTTGCATCGCCATAGTCTGAGAGCCATAACTTTTTTATTTTTCTGTTTATGGAGCTGTATAGGGACTTTTTTTTGCGGGATGAGTTGACGTTTAATTGGTATCATTTTTTGGGGGACAAGACTTTATGATCGCTTTTAAATCCGCTTTTTTGGAAGGCAGGGTGAAGAAAATACTGTAATCCTAGCAGTGTTTTTTATTTTTATTTATAATAGCGCTCACCGTGCAGTATCTGTGACAAGTTAGTTTTACTCTGTGGGTAGAGACCATTACGGTGAAACCCAATATATATAGTTTATGTGGAAGCACAATTTTATTAAATTAAATCAAATCAAAGTAGGTCATAGGTCATTGGACAGGTAAGGGAGCGCGTGCAGACACGGACAGGAATGTGGGCAAGAGTGAGAACAGGTGAGTACACAGCAACAAGGGACACGGATGGGACTAGGACAGAAACAGGAACACAGAAGGAAAACGACCAGCAGCCCAGAACCGCGACTGTGACCATGCCACTAGTGCTAAAGAAAAAAGAAATGAAGTCATCGCACATAGAACCAATCAGATTCCAGCTCCTATTTCGCACTGTATATAAAAGCTGGCAGCTAACTGATTTTTGTTTCATTTGCATAAATTTTTTTAATCTCCTTCACCTGACCTTTAGGAGCTGGCAAAAAAAAGTCATGCACATGGCACGAATGGTCTAGTCGTAGCTGCCAGCTCTGTTCACAAGGCTGGCATGGCTTAGTGCTATTTAGGATTCATGATGAATCTATTTTGTAATGTTTCCAAAAACTTCTAAGAATTCTGTGAGGCACAATAGTACTTAAAGGGAACCTGTCACATAGGTTGTGCCCCCCTTGCTGAGGGCAGCACAAGCTAGTGTCAGACCTGCTGTTCCCAGCACTGTGCCCCTTATTCTGTAAGATGCAGCAGTTTTAGAGCATTTACCTCTTAAATCTAATTAATGAGCAGGTGCTAGCCCCGCCCACCAAAGGCTAGCTCCGCCCACTGACAGTTATTCAAATGTGTTTCTACCTATTCAAAGTAATAGGTTTGTCAGTTGAGGTGGGCAGGGCTAGCCTCCAATTGGCCGGGTTTGAAAAACACTGACACTCTGAAGGACTCTTCGAATGACTCTTCTGGCTGAAAACTGCAGATTTGAGCATTAAATATACGAAAACTACAGCATCTTACAGAATAAGGGACACAGCACTGGAAACAGCATACCTGACACTATCTTGTTCGATCCTCAGCCAGGGGGGCAAAAACTATGTGACAGGTTCTCTTTAAAGGGGTATTCCCATCTCAGCAAGTGCTGTTGTAAGGGCAAATTACTATAAATTAAGCAATTTTCAAAATGCAGGTCATTACAAAGATGTATGCTTTACCTAATAAAGGCCTTTTTTTGCATCTTCAGTTTGCTCTCTTGTCTTCTTGGTTGCTGTGTGCTGTCAGTGGTAGCCAGTAATGCAGCATTACCTTACGTTTTGGCCCTGCTACTCTTTGCTTCAAAAAATGGATAGAATAGGCAAGCTTGCCTGTATGTGCGTTTTCCTGATACTGCTATTCGAACAGTTCACAGCAGTGATCAATAGCCAAGGAGACGAGAGCAGGTCGAAGGTACAAAAAAGGTCTGTATTAGGTAAAGCATAAATATTTTTCATATTTCATATCACATGCACTTTGAAGATTGCTTAATTTACAGTAATTGACCCTTCCAGCAGCATTTGCTTTGATAGTAACAAATGGGGACCATGATGCCACAGTGAACAAGGCCTCATTCATATGAAATTCATGGATACATGACCACAGGGAGGGGAGTAACCTTTTTACCAATGTACTTTTTCTGTTAGAAGACTGTGTGGTGGCAAAACTGCTCCATGCTCAGGCAGCTATATGTTTTAATGGTGAACTACATTGCTTGTCCATATGCCCAACATCAACCACTGGTATAGATCAGTTTCTTGCCCTTACAGTACCCACACAGCTATAACCACTTTAGTCTTCCAATTAAGGGGCACATGTATGAAAACTGTCTAGGTCTAAAATTCACGATATCAACCAGAGCCCCTCTTTCATTTCATATAGTGCTCTGTAAAAATTAAAGGGGCACTCTGATTAGTTGCTATGGGCAACAAAGTGAATTTTAGACCTAGACAGTTTTCATACATGTGGCCCTAAGTGCTCACCAGACTGTTCAACCTTTTTACAGTGGTGGTCTCTCAGCTGTCGACTCTGTGAGCCATGGAAGGTCTTACAAGACTAAGGAAAAAACATTAATTAGTATTTAAGTATTTTCTGTAACATGAGTACAACACCTATGATGCAACACAAACCATCCAATATCAGATTTATTGCTGTAGTTTACTGCATGTTTCTTATCTTGCTATCATGCTATTGCATGGTGTCTGCTAAAGCTCAAGTAGATACAAAGGGAAAAGATAATGATAACATTAAATCAAAACAAGGCATAACCTTGAATAATATAAGTTGAAAACAAGGTAAGGTGAAGCTCCACCAGCCATGGAAGATATTAGAAAACCACAAAGTGCAATTCCCCAAGCCCTTCCACATATTACAGAAGGCTCGGACTGGCCTACAGGGAAGCAGGGGGAAACTCATTGTAGACCCCTGGACTTAGCTGCTTTTGTGGGATAAAGGCAAAGAATGAGAGGCAGCACCAAAGAGTCATGTGCAATCACCTACTAGTGTAGCTATAGGGTGGGGCCCAGGAATCCCCCCTCTTGGGGGGCCCCCGGGAAAAACCCAGTTCGGCCAACTTTTTTTTCAGTTGTTTTGTCCCCCCAAAAAGGCTAAAAATCTCCCTTTTTAAACCAATTAAAATTATGAGAACGGGGGACTTAAAAAAATTTTTAGTTGTTTTCACTTCTGGAAAGGGGTTTGTTTTCCAACGGGAAACAAAATTATTGATTTTTTTTACTTATCTGGTTCTCTGATCTATAAAACAGTACCAAAAAAGCTTTACTGTAAATTTTCATCCAACCTGCAAAAAGAAAATCATTCAGTTTTAATAAAAAGGGTTCAAACGGGTTTTTGGGCCCCTCGTTTATTGTTTAAGTATGGTAAAAGAGGGGGGCCCTGATTTCTCCGGCTGTTATTGGGGAAAGAGTTTAATTTTGAGGCTTTTGGGATTTAAAGGGCATTTCCAAAATTATTTCTTTACAGTTACATCCGTCTCCTTTTAAAAAAAAGGGTCATGCCCCAAAAATACCATTGAAAAACATGCCATACCCAGCACGGGAAAAACAAAAAAAGTGAGAGGGGAAATCTTCTACACAAGGGGGCACGGGACAGAAAAACAAATGAAAAAAACTGCCCCAAAATGCATTACCCAAAAAACGGAAAAAAAAAAAAAATTTTGGATTTAAATTTAAATAAATTTTAACCTTTTCCCAAATTATTTCTTTAAAATTTCAAGTAAGTTAAACCCAGTCCCATTCGAAAACCCGGGGGGACTGCTTTTACTTTGCCCCCACAGGAGAAAAGCTTTTGGGTTTGGGGCCCTTTTGGGGACTTTTTGGGTTTTGGGAAAACCCCGGGAAGGCTACCCAAGGGCCAAAAGGGTGCATGTGTAGGGGGGGGAAGGATATTTTTTCCAACCCCAAAAAAAAAGACCCCTATTTAGGGTTTTTCTCACTATGGGACGGGAAACCCAAATTAAACCCTACCTGTGTTAGATCAATTGGGAAATTACCGGAATTATTTTTTTTGAAAAATCCCAGAATATTGAAAATTTAAATTTTTTTTAAGTCATTTTACTTCTTTTGGAAAAGCCCAAATTTTATTTACTTTTTCATTTTTTTTTTGGGTTTGCATTCCCCTTTTTGGGATTTGGGCCCAAACTTTTTGGGAAACCCTTTCCAAAGCTTTCCCCAAATATTGGTGGGGAATTTTTGGCCCTTTTTTCCCCCTGAAGAAGGGTGTAACTTAGCCACGTTTGTAGGTCCCCTTTGCTCCCTGCCTTTTCGTTTTCCCATACATTTTAAAATAGGATGAGATCAGGGTTTTGTGATGGCACCCCAAAACTTTGGGCCTTGGTTATCTTAAGCCACTATGTAACCATTTTTGGAGTTGCTTTGAGTCATTGTCCTTTTGGGGCCCCAAATTTCTCCCCAAGCTTTAATTTCCCTGGCTGATGTTTTTGGGAGAGGTTGCTTCAGTATTGCCAGAAAGGGGGCCATGTTTTAAAAGGGGAATGGTCAGATTTTCGGGTTTAATTTTAAAACCCCGTTATCCAGAAACAGCCCCGTTTTTTCTTTGTTAAAAGCCCCCCGCACGCCATCCGGGGCGCTTTACTCTTTTCCCGGCCCGGGCTTTAAAATGCCCCCAATTTTGGGGGGCGGGGCCACTAGAACTTTGGGGATGCTTTAGTTTTATAGTTTAACTAAGGCTTTTTTGGCCGGGCATTACAGTAAAAAGGAAACCCCACTTTCAAAGTGGTATTCGTGACCCCAAAAATTTTTGCCCCGAGCGTGGAATTCATTTGTTTTTAGGGACCCGCTGTATAGGGGTTTCAAAAATTCAGGCGCATTTATCCCTTTTTTTAAATCGCGGGAAATCATGAAATCATGAAACCCTTTAATTTTCCCCTTCCTCTTTTTTTGCCTCTTTTTTGGTGAATTGAAACCGCCCCTTCTTGCAGAAAAACAACCTCCCCAAATTTGATGCTGCCACCCCCGTGTTTCACAGTTGGGTTTGTGTTCTTAGGTTTCCCAGGTTCTCCTTTTTCTCAAAACTTTTAATGATGGTCTTTTAGGGGGAAAAACAGCCCCAATTTTGGGTTTCATCAGACCACGGGGGGAAGTCTAAAAAAATGTGGGGTCTTTTTTCCCTGTTTTTGCTTTTTTAAAAACTTTAAAGGGGGTTGGGTCTAATTTACATTGATTCATGTTCCCTCAGTCCGGGTTTTTTTGGGGTTCTTTTTAAATCCCCCGCATCTTCACAAATATCTATTGTTTTGTTTTCGGATGATATGCAGTGGGGGAAAAAATTTACTTTCATCTCTGGGGGACACGGGGAAACCCGTCTTTTTCCCCGGTGGTTTGATGGCTGGACTTCCCATTTGTTTAATTCTTGCGTTTTAATTTATTGTAATGGGGGGGGGGGCGGGAAACCCCGCTGCCCCTGCTGCCGTTTCCCGCCTCCCAGGGCCGCGGGGGGGCCCTCGGGGGTCCCCCCCGGGGGGCCAAACCCTCGCCCCAAACGCCGGCTCGCTTACCTCCCCCGCTCCGGGAACGGGTTTTTCCCTCCTGTTTTCCCCGCCCCCCAAAGGGTTTCCCTTTTGGGGGGCCCCCAAAGGGGGTTTGGTTTTGGTGTCCCTTTGTGAGAGTTTGGAGTGCCCTTCGCCCGTATTGATTACCCGTGTACCGGGCCTTTTCCGCTTCTTTTCCTAAACCCTTGTGTTTGCCCCCTGCCTGACGTCTTTTCCGTCTCGGGACCCAAACCTCTCCGGGGCCTCCCCTGACCTTCTGCCGGGTCCCGACAAAACCCCTTTGGTTTTACGTTTTTGTTATCGAGTCCCCCCGGCCCGCCCCCCGCAAGAAAAGGTAAGTCGGGGGGTTAAAGGCCCCTGGTAGCCCCACCCCCCAGCAAGTAAATTCCCGCTTTGCGGCGGGTTTTGGGTTTGAAAACCGGGGGTTCTTAGATTCCTTTCCTGGCGTGGGTTAAAAAAACTAAACCGCTTGCGGTGGCCCGCGGACCCAACCAAACCGTCACAGTCCCAATTGGCCAGGGAAATTGGGCCGGGGTTCCTCTGCCCGAACCCCGGGGGAATTTTAGGGACACCCGTCCCCCAAGCGAGTCAGCGCATCGACCAGTCGGGGCCATGTTCCCAAAACCCTTTTGCGGCTCGCCTCCTCCGCCTGCGCCCGCTGCTGTCTCACCGCACCTGTTGCCCCCTGCACCCTCAGCTCCCTCCCCTGGCCCCGGGGGACCTTCTCTGAATCTGCCGTCCCGCTCGCTATGATGGGGGGGCCCCCAAGAAGTGCAGGGGTTTTTTATCAGTCGTGTTTTTTTACACAAAAAAGAGGGCTGGGACATCAATTTCCCAGAGCGGGCAAAAGGGCCCCTTTTTATTAGCCTTTAAGGGCAAAGTCTGGCCGGGGCCCACCCCGCTTTTGGGACCGGGAGGAGACCCGCAAACGGTTTAAACTTGAAAACCCTTTCCCTTTCCAGGGGTTCCGGACTGTTTTTTAAAGGAAAACCTGGTGGGTACCCCCTCAGCTGCCGCACCCATTGCTCCCCCTCCGTCAGGACAAAATTCCAAACTGGGGGGGGACATTTACTCTGTGAGTTCCCCCCCTTGCCTCGCGGTTAGACTGGAACAAGGGAGGTTCTGGTGGTATTTTGGGCAAGGCCTTTGGGGAATTTTTAAAAGGACGAGCTCGCGGGTCGAGACCTGTTACCCTTTGGGCGAATGATTGGGTTTGGGGCCCCCCGGTTCGATATTCTTTTTGGCCAAAAAGCAAAAAGGGAATCCCCCTTTCCAACGCGGTTCCCCCGACCCGCCGGCTACCCTTGCTTAGTCCGGGTTTTTAACAACCCCTCCATTTTTCCCCCGCCAAGGTTTTCTTGGGGACGAACCCTTTTGAAAGGGGGAAAAGGGGGCCCCCCTGACCCTGGGGAACTTTCGCGCGGACGTTTTCGGCAGTTGTGCTTTTTACTGCGGCGGTTTCCGGTCATTTTTGGGGGAAAATTTTCCGGTGCGCCCGGGAAACTCCCGCACTGGGGTGTGGGAAAGAGGAAAACCCTAGGGGGCAGTGCGGCTCCCCCCGTTGCCAATTTGGGTTTTCTTTGGGGAAAACCTCCCGGACAGCCCCTTTCCCTGCCCACCCCCCTTCCCGGGAAATGGGGGGCCCGCCGGTAATTTTCAAAACCCATCCCACTGGTGTCTCATTTACCGGTTCCAGTGGCCCCCCCGCAAAAACCCTTTGTTGGTGCCCTCCGCGTGGCGAATGCCTCAGGTTTTCCCATTTGGGTTCTGCACGGGCGCCCCTATTTTTGAAAATGTGGGGGGTTACTTGGGAAATTTCTATGAAGTTTTTCTTTTACTGCCTCGTTTCCTTCTTTTTGAGATCCTTTTGGGTCTCCCCTGGTTGCAAGAGCCGCTCCGCCCCCCGGGAAATTTGGGAAAACCGGGCCCGTTTTCCCTTCTTTGGGGGTCCGGCCTGTCACTCACGATCCCTCAGGGCAGTCCCCCCGGTCCTTAAGATTGCCGTTAAAAAACCTATAAAGTTCTGCCGGGGGCTGCTGCTCCTTCCCAGGACTTGCTGATGTTTTCCGGAAAAACAGGCGAATCTCTCCCTCCGAAAATCGGCCATTCGTTTTCCCCTTTTGATCTGCGGGGCCCCGGAAATTATTTCCCTGAGGAAAGAGTTTCCCCTTTTTTCCCGGCCCCGGGGGGAAAAAGGAAGGGGCCCGGACTATACCCCAAGAAAAACCTAAGAAAAGGGGGGCTTCTCGCAAGTCTCACCCACCTGCGGGAGCCGGTTTCTTCTTTTTCGAAAAGGGAAAAAAGGGGGCCCCCCGGCCCTGTATCGATTACCGTGGCCTGAACAAAAATAACGGGCAAGAATCGGAAACCCCTGCCTTTGATCTTTTGGTTTTTTTGATCCCCTACTGGTGCAAAAAACTTTTCTAAAATTTGGGTCTCCCTGGAGTACCCAACTGTTTCGCCCTTCGAAAAAGGGGGGCGAGTGGGAAAAAAAGCCTTTAAAAACCCTGATGGCCCTTTGGGGTATTTTCGTCATTTCCCTTTGTCTCTGTAACGCTCGGTGTTTTTTCCCAAAAATTTGTGAATGAGATCTTCCCGGGGAAACCCGCTATAAATTTTGTGTTTTTGGGTTTTTGGACGGGGTTCTATCTATTCTCCAGACCTGGAGGGGCCCCGTCACCCACGTTTCCCCCAAAGGGGTCAGAGTCTCCCGGGGTCACAACCCCTTTTTGCCCAAATGGAAAAATGTTTTGTTCGAACGCAAAATCCCCCTCCCTTTTTTGGGTACATCGTGTCTGGGTTCAAGGGGGGTTTGATTGGGCCTGCCAAGCTCTCAGCAGGTTTTTGCAATTTGGGCCCCGTCCGTGGGCCCCCTTTGGGGAATTTAGCGCTTTGTAGGCTTTGCCCAAATTTTATTGGCATTTATTCCCCGTTTATCTTGGGGGCAAACCCCTTTGGGTTTCCTCAACAAGGGAAAGGGGCCGGGCCCCAAAAAACCCGGCCTCCCCAGGGGTCAAGAGGCGTTCAAAAAGTCTGAAAGCCCCCATTTTGCTTTCCCCTCCCGTTCTTCTGGGCGGACCCTCACCCCAAAGGCGCCCGGGGGGGGTTTGGGTTTTTTAAAGGGGTGTCGAAAGGGGCCCCTTCCTCAGGGGTTTTGGGGGGTCGGGCGGGGGTTTTATTTTTTAAAAAAAGGGGGGGCCTTTTTTTAAAACGGTTTGAAAAAGGGTTTGCGGGGAATTTAAAAGTGTTTTTGGGGTTTTTTTCTTCCCAAGTTGGAACCTTCAACTCCCAAAAGGGGGCCGGGGGAAAAAAAAAACTAATCAAAGGGTTTTACCGGGGAACCCTTTCTTTTTCCCTTTAAAAAAATTGGCCCCTAGGGGGAAGAAAATGGCGTAAACCTTTTTTTTCCCTTTTTGGTTAAAAGGGGCCCCCCTTTCCAAAACCCAAAAACCCGGGGGGATTTATTACCACGGTTACAAGGGGTAAAACCCTTATCTATCTGCAATTGCCCCGGTTTGGGAAACCGCGAAAAAGCCGGGGGGTCGCCCTTTTTTTCGCTCGCTTTAATTTCCTCCCCACTTCCGGGCCCGGGTGAAAAAAACGTCAGGGGAGGGCGGGTCTTTTCCCGATCCTCTGATTTTCGGTTTGGGGTTGGAAACCACCCTACAGCAAAAAATTCCTCATGAAAAGGTTCTTGCTGCCTTTCTCCTGTGGGGAAACCCTTTAAAAAATGTACCTCCGGGAAGACCTTCGGGGCCGTTTCCCGCGTTGCGGGGTCAGAATCCTTAAATGGGGCCTTGTTTTAAACTGCGGGGGCCCCTCCTGGGATTACCCCAAAAGGGCCGCACAACTCATCTCCCGGGTACTTTTGGTTTGGGCCCCCTCTATGCAAGACGTTCGGGGGCTTTGTCTCTGCCCGTTTCCTTTGTGCTCGTTTAAAAAAATCCCTCGCCTCATAAACCCCAGGTCTACTTCTGCCTTCTCTGTGCCTTGGAAAAAAACCCTGGACCTATTTTCTATGGGGCTTGTCACCCGAAAGGGGGGCTTCATCCGGAAAAACGGGCATTTTTGGGGAGTGGTTTTACAGGTTTTCCAAAAAAGGCCCCTTTTGTGGCCCTGCCCCCTTAAACCCCGTACCCCCGTTAAACCCCCCGTCTTCTTCCACCAAAATCTTTCGGTTAATGGTCCCCCCGCAAAATCCCCTCTGATAGGGGGGTTCCCGTTTGTGTTAAATTTTTTTTTTTTTTTTTTTGGGGGGCTCTGTGTACTCAGTTACCCGGGGATGCGACTTTTCTCTGCTAACCCCCTTTAGACCCAAGGGCAGGTGGGAGGGTTAAACCCAAAACTTAGGCTTTTTGCGACATTTTGTGTCTGCCGGCAAGATAAATTTGGGCTGACCTTTTTCCCCCGGGCGGAAATTTTTCATACAAATTCCCCAGACCGGAGTTGTAAAACCGCCCCCTTTTTTTTTGTGTTTGGGTTACTCCCCCCCCCTCTCCCCCTAGCCGTTTCGTGGGCCGTTCCTGCTGTGGGTCCAAGTGGGGCATCAAGTCACTCTGGAGGTCACCGTCAGGCCCTGTTCCCGGGTTCCACTCGTAATAAAGTCAGGCCCATAGGTACCGGAGACCTCCCCTGTATTTAAACCTGGTGATTGGGTTTTGGGTATTGTCCGATTTTTTTTGTTTTTTGGTTCCCCGTACAAGTTGGGCCCTAAATATTTGGGGCCCCTTTTTTGGTACTGCGTTAAATTAACCCCGGTTTTTTTACCAAGCTGCTTGGGCCCCCACTCTTTCGGGTCCCCAAGCCTTCCCTGTTCGCTCCTCAAGCTTGGTTGGGGGGGGTGAAACGTTCTCCCCGGGGGCTGTCTCCTTCTCCTTTTGGCCCAATCGGTTTTCATTTTTGATCAAGGAGGGGCTGGCAAGAAGACAGTGAGGGGGGAAGCGGTTCTTTTCATCGGGTGGAAGGGGTTGGGCCAGAGGGGGCGTTCGTGGGGGGGAAAGGGAAACTGTCACCTGACTCCGGGGTAGGTTAAAAAAAAAGAGGGGAGACCTAAGGGGGGGGGGGGGGAAATGACATGGGGCTGCGGGCGCCGCTGCCCCTGCTGCCGTTTCCCTTTCCTGCCCGGGGCCCGGGGGCGGGCATCACGGTCACCCGGGCCACCCTCGTTCCCCCCGCCGGCTTTGCTTACCTGGCCCCGCTCCCGGGGACGGCGGGTCTGTCCGTCCCCGGGGTTTTGCGCAGGGGCGCCCCCTAGGGGCGCGCAAAAAGGCTGGGCCCAGATTTAAAGGGCCGTGTCACGGTAAATTTGGCCCTTTTTGCCGGGCGGGTGGGCCCTTTTTAATGGGGTTTTGCCCCCGGCAACCCCGTTGCCAGATTGTTGGTGTGCCTAGTGAGAGGGTTTTGGGGTGTCCTTCAGTCGTAATTTCTTATCCGTGTTCCAGTCCATTCCCCTTTGTTTCCTGACTTCCCGTTTGCCGCCCGCCCCGCCGTCTTCCCTCCTTTACCCCGGGAAAATCTGCCCCCTGCCCCGCTTTGCCTGTCCCCCCACTACGCCTTTTGGTTTCATTTTGGGACCTCGCAGTACCCGGCCGCCACCGCAAGAAAAATCACATCAGGGGATACGACTGGTAGCCCCACGCCGCAGCAAGGGCCATCCCGCTTTGCGGCGGGGCCCCTGGTGAAAAAACCGGGGGGTACTTAGATTCCGTTCCCGGGGGTGGGTTAACTACCACCCCTTGGGGGGTCCAGCGGATCCACCGTCCGTCACAAAATTTTTTTTTACAGATTAACCAAGGGCCCCTTTAGATTCTGGAAAATTGGGAAAAAAGGATGATCCAGTGTGCAATTTGTGCAAGTCCACAATCAGAGGCGTAACTTGAAGCTCCTGGGCCTGATGAAAGAATGAAAAAGGGCCCCCGGGTTAACCCAAGTGTTTAAAAAAATTCTGGTGTCTTCTTATGTGGGAGAAAGGGGTTTTTGGGGCCCCCCTTTGGGTGTGGGCCCCGGGAGCGGCGCTACCCCTCACCCCTATAGCTCGCCCTGTCCACAATTCTTTATGGTTTTTGGCTGATTTTTTAGGGGCTTTCCCCCTGAGTTCACACAGAAGCAGTACATTTTGGGTTAATTCCCAATTTATTTAAAGAATAAAAATTAAAAAACAGCAAAATTTTTGGGTGCAGAGAGACTTTTATGGGGTTGTAGAACTTTTTGCCCTGTAGGGAAAAAAAGCATTGGGGGTGTTAAATTTTGGGATTTAAAAAATGCTGTGATTTATGAAAAGCAAAATGACAGGCGGGGCTCTTAAAAAATTTCTTACTGCACTTATTTGGGGAGGTTTCGGGGGTAAATAACCAAAAAAAATTAAGGGGAAAAGCCCGCCGACAGGGTAATGTCCCGTGCCCGCTTGAAAAGGGAACCCAAACAGGGGGGCAAAAATCCCACTGTAGGTCAAAGGGCGCACTCCTTTCCCCCGTCATCAGTGATTTTCCCCAGATTTTGACGGGAAACTGTTTGTTAAACGTGATACATGTAGAAACCCTTTTTCCCGAAAAGGGTTGAGAGGGTGTCGGTTGTTTTTAAATTTTTTAAATAACTTATTTGACTAAAAAAACCCCTTTTAAAAACAAAATTGTGTTTTTGTCATATAAACAAAATCTTCCCTTTCAGGAGGTTATTTTTTTGGGATATTGTTCTCTGCGCCAAAGATTTACTTTTTTCACTTATAAGGTGAAACACCTTTGAAATACAGCTTGTGTATATGTCATATATACACATCTACATTAAAAGAGTTTGTTTTATTGTAAATAAACAGTATATCAGACAGAAAGGTGACAGGCTCTTGGGAGGGGCAGTGACACAAATGTTCCTGGAGCAGGCACAGGTTGCAGCACAGTAAGGGGACGTCACAGCAGGGGTCACTCGGTGAGGCCAGAGCTACCGGTGTCATCTAGCGGCCATGTATTGACCACCAAAAGAACGTTTCTTGATTGGTTGACTAGGTCATCCACTTTCTCCCAGATGACATCTGACAAGAGTCGGTGGATTTGCCAGATACAACCCTTAGTTGGCATAGCCCGGGAGCAGGTCAGGAACCCTCAACTGTCCTCAACCCTCCTCTTTCCCGTTCCGTTCCCTCAGTCAGAGAACTACTATGTGCTGTGAGATCTGTGCAACTATACAGCAAGGATTAACTATTTAAGGACAGTGAGCACCTACTGGGCAGCAAAAAGGTGGGGCAGACATCCGCTGCTTCTTGCAGGAGAGTGACATGGGAGGTTATGTTGCGAGCGGTCAAGCTCTGCACACTGAGATCATTAGTGTAGTGGATTGCACTTGGGAGTCGGGTGAAGAAAGGGCATCATCATCATCGGGAGAAGAGGGTGGCAGCTTGTGCATCAGACAGCGGCGCAGCCAGCAAGTCGGTAGTGTGGCCGTGAGTCTGCAGGGAGGCAGCAGTGCGAGGTTGGGAGCCAAACGGCCACGGGGTAGACCATCCGCTTCACAGGTCCCTTCCGGCCCAGAAAGTAGCGGCACAGGGTCTCACAAGGCAGCGGCAATAGCAGTCAGTCAATGTGGAGCGCTGGTGGTAAAATCACCTACTTGGCGGTGTGGCTGTTTTTTGCCAAGACACCGGATGAGGCGAACATGGGTATATGTAGAATCTGAGGGCAGAAAGTGAAGCGTGGTCAGGGACCTAATGTTGGCACAATGGCCCTGTGTCAACATATGCAGCATCATCATCATCCAGAGGTCTGGGAGAAACGTGTCTCAGATGTGGTGGTCCATCCTGCCACAGCAACAGCAGCAGCACCCAGTGGCATGCATCCCATTTCAGGCAGTCAAGGCTATACCACCTCTGCCGAAGGGAGCGGTCTGTCTTTCCCATTATCTACCAGTCCAGATGCTCCTGCTCCTCGCCACTCATCAGTCGTTCACCGAGGCGATTGCCAAGAGACAGTAGTATGCGTCCAGCCATCCTACCGTGCAGAAGCTGACCGTGCTCCTGTCCAAGTTGGTGGTACTGCAGTCCCTAACTTTTCAAGTGGTGAACTCTGCACTGTTCATAGAACAGCCGAGCCGAGCCGAGATGGAGCGTCCCAAGCCGTCATTTCTTTTCGAAAAAGGCAGTACCAGCCCTGCACAAATATGTAGAAGAGAAGGTAAGTCAGTCCTTGAGCCTATCGGTTTCTTCCAAGGTGCACGGCAGCGCGGACGTGTGGAACTGTAACTACGGTCAGGGACAGTACATGTCCTTTACGGCCCACTGGGTAAATGTGCTTGTCCAGCCACACCAGCAGCTTGGACATGAGACACCGCTTTTTCCTCCACGTTGTCAAACTGCTGATCCGCCTCCTCTACTACCTCAGCCCCCACTGCAGCGACAAGTCTAAGTGCTTCTCCATCATACCACATGTGCAGGGCATGATGGTGTCACGCAGTTCTACACCTGGTTTGCCTGGGCGAATGAAATCACACAGGGGAGGAACTGCTCTGCGTCATGAAAGATGAAATCGATTCCTGTCTTTCTCCGCGATAATTGAAAATCTGAACCATGGTGACAGACAATGTAGAGAACCTGGTGTCCATGCTGCGCTGAGGAGGGCTGAGCCATGCGCCCTGCGTGGTGCACGTGTTTACACTGGTTGTCAAACGGTTCCTAAAGTCTTCCACACATCTGCAAGACATTCTAAAAATGGCCAGGAAACTTTGCATACACTTCCTACACCACTAAGCACACTCTCCTTGAGCTACAGTGGCAGAAGGGCCTTCCCTAACATAGGCTGATATGCGACGTTTCCACACAACGCAGCCTCCATATGTTGGACCGCTTCTATGAACAGAGAAAAGCCATTAATAGTTTCTTGATGATCCAAGCAGACAGCGTACTCCCCTGTGTGATGTCAGCCAGTAGAAGCTCATGCGTGACACCTCCATTTCTCAGG
>JAODAL010058776.1:0-21892 GCA_025379985.1 Phyllomedusa bahiana | reverse complement strand
TCATAGCAAACGCTCCATATTTCACTTCTGCATTTCAGGTCTACACAAAACCCTTGATCACAGCATGCTTTTTTCTATGCTGCTCTGAACCAGTCAAACAATTTGCCGCATATACAGTCCTCAAGCCAAATGTTCGTCTTCAGAGCTAATCTCCTCAACACCTAGAGGGACATGTATGAAAACTGTCTAGATGTAAGACTTTTATTGTTGCCCATAGCAACCAACAAGAGTTCCCCTTTCATATTTTCAGAGCACTATATGAAATAAAAGGGGAGCTCTAATTGGTTGTGATGGGCAACAAAGAAAATTTTAGGGTTCACATGATGTACTGCGGCGCGTACAGTACGCGCTGCAGTACATTGTGTGTTTCGGGAGCTCGTGCTAATACGTGTGTACTCCCGCAGCGTGGGGGGGCGGCAGCCCGCCGGCCCCATAGACATGAATTACTCGCGTCGCATGTTCGCCGCTAATAATTGATATGTCACTTATCTCCCCATGCGTACAATACGCTCTTATTGTACGCGCGGGGAGAGGAGGCGTAATCCATAGTTCTCTATGAGAACTATGGATTACTGCAATTTTGGCGCGCATCTGGCCCATATTAGAGCGCAAATACGTGGCGAAATGCACGCCGAAATTACCCCGTGTGAACATAGCGTTACACTTAGACTGTTTACATACATGTATCTCCTGTATTAGGCATATGATGATGCACAGGGCCACACAAAAGTCATTTCAGCACCCTAGGCAAATAGGGAAATTGGCATCCCCTTGGGAAAAATTCAAATCCCTGGTCCTGACCTGAAGCAGTGAATCTTTACACAACTGTGCCAACTTTTGCTGGAGGTGCAGTATAAATGACTTGCTATCTTTATTGTGATGGTCAGTACAATTCCATTTTTATTTGCACAAATTTGCATCATTTTTCTGAGTTACCTATTTTATTTTTCGTCAATGGACCTGTGTGACTGAAGTGTGGTTTTCATTGCTAAAATTTTTGGATACTCATGACTTTTTGATCACTTTTTGTTCCAATTTTGGTGCTGCATCATTTTTAATGGTGGATCCTGTAGTTGTATTTATTCAAGTTTTCTACCAAATTACTTCCACCAGGCTCTCTCTCTCTCTGTCCTGTTCCTTTTTTAGATGGTTCTCTCTTATTCGATAAAGTTATCCTCTAACATACAAATCTTCAAGAGGCCTCTCTCTTTAAAAAGGCTACCATGATACCTAGCTAACAAATAATGTATTCCCCTCTTTCTGTCCTCTAAACTCCTGTTCCTTCCAATATCTGCTAACAGAAAGCTCTGTACTTATGCATAGATAAAAGTAGCAGACATTGTTTCGATACTAGCAAACTCCCGAGAAATATTCTAGCAGTGCAAGGTATTATAACCAATGGGGTTCCACATTAAAGAAATGACATGAAATTATTTTTTTTCCATATTGCAGATTTAAAATCCACATTGTAAAAAATCTGTGCTATGGTATGCAATGTGCACTGTGGTGCTGATTTTTTCAACATGGAATTGAAATCCACAATGCAGCATGGACTCCTTTGAAAACAATGGTATGAAGATTGCAATTTGTCTTTCCTCAGAATCTGAGAGAATACCCATAATGCTATATCTATACAACTATGTTAAAATACTGTTGAAAATCCGAAAATATTTTAACATTGCTGTACGTGGTTTTTGGTGCAGGTTTACACTACAACCCGCAGTTGGTTTTTGGATTTGACATTGGCCCAGTACATGGACTGTATGGGGATCTGCCATCGGACAAAGCATGTCCTATCTTCCGGCGGTTTAGAAATCCTACCGTAGAGAATCTGTGATGTGTAGACCACAGCTTGGATTTTCCATTGCGGGCTATGGGCAATGGGCTATAGTCAGATTTTTGTGGATTCTAAATACTGAATCCCTTTAACCCCTTCCTGACGGAGCCTTTTTTTTTTGCCACGCTCTTTTTTCCCTCCTCGCCTTCCCAGAGTCATAACTTTTTTATTTTTCCCCCTATATAGCCATTTGAAGGCTTTTATCTTGCGGGACAAGATGTACTTTCTAATGGTGTTATCCATATTACCATAGAATATACTGAGACACCTCAAAAAAATTCTAAGTGGTCCCTAAAAAGTGAAAAAAAACGTACTTGCGCCATGTTTGCGGAAGTTTTGCTTTTACCGCGTTTAATCTTCGGTAAACAAGGTGTGTTCTCTGTATTCTACAGGTTGATACGAATCCGCCAATACCAAACATGTATGGTTTCCGTTATGTTCTGGTACCGTAAAAAAATTCCAAACATTTTCTATTTTTGGAATTTGTGCCGCAACCAATAACTTTTTTGCACTAACACCTCTGGACTAGAGTGAGGGGGCATTGTTTGTGGGCTGAAATGTTCTTTTATTGCTAGCAGTTTATAATGCATGGGATTTTTTGATTAAATTTATTCCACTTTTTTGGGGACGTGAAATGACCAAAAAACTGCAACTACAGTGTTCAGTGTGCAGGATAAATGATGCTATATTTTAATGGATCGTACTTTTTTGGACTTTTTTACATTTTAAAACCTTTTTTTTTTTTTTTTACTTTAACTTTGAGTCCTCCTATGGTACTTCACCACTAGGGGTCTTTATCATTTCTAAAGCCTAATGCATTCTATATACAATGCATTAGGCTGTACAAAGATGGCGGTTTCCCCACTTCCTGCCTGAGGCCGGAAGTAGGAAAATTGAAAACATGGTGGCGGTTGAAGTCTTCACATTTAGATACCGTCGCAATCTTTGCCATGGTGTCTAATGGGGTTAAACAGCGTGGGAGGGCGGCGACTGTGTAAGATCCTGTCTGTGTAAGGTAACATGCCTGAAGTACAGTTGAGATCGTTGCAACGTTAAATATTTTTTTTTATCTCTCCAGTGAATCTAAAATGAAAAACTACTTTGTAAATAGTATTTATTACAAATGTTCTATCATTTTGGGCCACGTGTATGAAAACTGTCTAGGTCTAAAATTTACCTTGTTGCCCATAGCAACCAATCAGAGCTCATAGCAACCAATCAGAGCGCCCCTTTCATTTTTCTCTGATTGGTTGCTATGAGCAACAAGGTAAATTTTAGACCTAGACAGTTTTCATACATGTGGCCCTTTGTGTCTACAGCTCCTATGCAGACCTATATGTTTCCATGGGAACAGACTACAGATGCAGTCTGATCCTGCAGTCATTCTGCTTCTTACCTGTTCCCTTGTTTTCCCAACATATGTCTGTTCAGACTTGGTTTGTTTGTTGTCTGTTACCATGGAGACACCTAGGGTCACGTGTTTGAAAACTGTCTAGGTCTAAAATTCACTAAAATTCAAAATTACCCATAGCAACCAAGCAGAACTCATAGCAACCAATCAGAGTGCTCCTCTCATTTTTCCAGAGCACTGTACGAAATTAAAGGGGGGCTCTGATTGGTTGCTATGGGAAACAAAGTGAATTTTAGAACTAGACAGTTTTCATACATGTGGCCCCTAAGGCCTCGTTCACACGGCTGATTCTGGGACGGATTTCAGCCGTATTTCGCGCCGTTTTGCGCTCCAATATGGCTGAAAGCCGTCCCAGTCATTACGGTAATCCTCAGTTCTCATAGAAAACTATTGATTCCGTCTCCCCTCCCCACTCAGAGAATACGCCAAGCGGGGAGAAAATGACATGCACATTATCCCGGCGGGATACGCACCGTGGATAATAAATGTCTATGGGGCCAGTGAGCTGCTGGCCCCCCCGCCCCGCCCCCGCTGCACGGCACACGCCGTAATTGTGGGGCGAAACCGTCCCGCAATTACGGCGTGAATAAGCCGTGTGAACTTAGCCTAATTCTGAATTGGCGCTGTAGACACTAAATAATGAGATATTTAAAGGGGTTTTCTCACTACAGTGGTTCACTTTCAACAGGTGGGAAAGGCAAATAAAGACTATTATCAACATCGCTTTTTATTTTGCTTTGTTGAGGAGATAAGAGAAATGTTATCTCTTCTAAGGCTATGTTCACACGGGTGAAATTGGGACGTATTTCGGCCCGTTTTTCGCGCCGTACTGCACTCAATATGGGCTGCGGTACGTCCTAGTCATAACGGTAATCCACAGTTCTCATAGAGAACTATGGATTATGCCTCCTCTCCCCGCTCGCACAGTACACTGCGGGGAGAGATAAGTGACATGTCAATTACTAGTGGCGAATACGATAGGCGCGAGCTCCCGAACACACACGGCGTAATTGCGGGGCGTAATTACGTCCTGCAATTATGCCGTGTGAACATAGTCTTAGTGCACGTAAGTTTCTCTTGGTGACCAGCCATCTCTCTCTCCTCTCTCTTATTTGGAATCCGCTTTCTGTCCATGATGAGTTACTCCGGCTTTGTGTAATCTCTAGGAACAGAGCTTTGTTTGTTTAACATAAGGACATGTTTTCACTCCTAGAGCTCTGTAGTTTTGTGTACTACAGATTTTACATCTCCTGCGGTCATTTCAATGTAACAGGCTCAGCTAGGAAAAGTAGAGCAGATATGCCAATCCATGCTATAGACCTGCTCACAGCCTGGACAGGAAGTGTGAGTCTGAAGCAGGCAGTAACTCTGTGGCATTGCATGGTGAGAAAACCCTTTTAACAACTTAAGCCGAACGCCTGAAAAGTACTTTATGACCAGCACATTTTTTTAGTTTTCGCCTCATTACGTTTCAATAGTTGTAACTTTTTTATTTTTTCAATGATGCAGCTGTATGAGGCCTCATTTTATTCTGGACAAGTTGTAATTTTTGAGGGAACAGTTTACGTTCACTCATAAATTATTGCAGAAACTTATTTATTTTTATTTTGCAGGTTTTTTACATTTTTTTTACACCATTCACATTTCACACTTAACTTGTAAGATTAATTCTAAAGGTTATTACGGTTGTGTAGATACTTAATATGTGTAGGTTTTTAGTTTTTTTGTGTAATGTATGTACAATTATTTTGTATTAAATATTTTTATTTTATTATTTATTTTATTTATTTTTTTTCTACTCTTTTTTATTTTTTTTAAATTTAAATCCCATAAAGGGATAACTGTTTTACTTTTTTTTTTTTTTAAACTTAGTAATTTATTAGCATATAAATATATGCTAATACATTACCTTCTGCTTCAGTATGACACAGGCAGCGATCAGGGCAGCTCACAGTCTGCCCTGATCGCTGGCTTGTTACACAGACAGCCCTGGGGCTACTCTAGGTCCCCAGGGCTGACTATGCAACCGTTACCTGGGCTCTGTTGGGTCAGCGGGAGTGCCGATCACCTAACAGAGCAGGGAAAAGCCCTTTGATTATGCTGCGGTCATGAACCGTGGCAATCAAAGGGTTAAGCACCAGGGAGCGGAGGTTTCTCCCACTTCCCAGCGCTTGCAGAAGCTGCACTGGGAACAGGGCTGTGAAGTATAGCCCTATTCTCAGTGCTGCTGTCAAAAGATAGTGGGTGGTCATTAAAGGGTTAATACATACTTAAAGGGGTTGTCTCACTACATTGATTCATCTTACCTCAGTCCTGTTTTCTTGGTTTCACTTTGAATTCAGGGGCGTGTTTACTGGCTTCCACTAGGCTGCAGTAGAAGCCAGGTCTGTAGCTATAGCAACCAGTGCTGGCAGCCTATCAGGATAGATCAAACAGGTCTGTAGCTATAGCGACCTGAGGAGCTGATGCAGCCCATACAACTGGGGATATCTAGGAATAGGTAGGACACTGTTAATGAACATAAATTGCAAAGTGACTTGTTTTTGCAAGATCTTTAACAGAAAAAGCAATCCTTGTAGTGAGACAACCCCTTTATGTTACATAGTTAATAAGGTTGAAAAAAGACCAACAATGTTCAACAAGTTTAACCAAGGTTTGGGAGAAGACGTGGATGAAAGGGAGAGGTATAGGTCATAAATTGATTCTATAAGAACCATTTCTTCACTTTCATTGTTAATATACTGCAAAAATGGAAACCAAGGTGGACATGGACTATAAACTATATCAGCTAAAGTAACAGACAGGAAACTCCTCCTAAGAGAATCACTTTCCCAGAGTACTACTTCTGAGATCCATCTTGTTACTGTTCAAGAATAACAAAGGAATACAATAAAACCAGTATACAAGTCAGGGAACATAAACATTGTACTATTCGGCTTTTAGAATTCTACTGTACGCTATATAGACAATAATCTGTTTATTTGACAGGACTTTTTGTACAAGAGAGCTTTCCTATACTGCTGTCTGTGAAGATATATCCTGTATATCACAGACTTATCCTTTTTTAGCATTGAGGACGCCAAAATGCAATTAAAAGATTATAATACTTGCACTGTCCGGTTCCTGGAGCGCTAATGTCTGCACAGAAAAGATAAATGTTCTTCCATTAAGCTCATGACTATTCCAGAGCAGGATAAAACTTTCTGCTTCTACGTCTAAACTCAAGGCACTGTGTGGTATTTACACTGTGAATATATATCTTCATGAATGATGTCCATAATGGTTTTGAACTTAGTAGAAATATTTGAATACCTACCATTGAAATCACTGGTTCACCAGTAACAATTTGTTCCAATCAAGGCTACAGATTCGACCCTGATGGATGAAAAATACACAAAATCATGTGCACCTCGGACCGACAGGTAATTTTCCCTTGTGTTTATGTAGAATTGGAAATTAGATTAGACATTTAATTATGTAATTTATGTGAAAAAATTACAACTTGACTTCAATTTTTTTTTTTGCAGTTACAATGTGCACTCTACTTATTCATCTAGGCAGTCATCAACTTGGTTTGTATCTAAAACCCCTTTCATTCTTTTTTTCTGAAGGAGGTTATTTTATGTCTTTTAGGTCAATTGGATGTCATCAAGGGTTCCTTGACCCAGAATCCCCATCTCTGAGCCAGAACAGAGGGTCATTCTATAAGGGTGAATTCACACAATGTTTGTCTGGTGTATAGCAGCACGTACTGTGCACGCCCTAAAGTGCAGCCCGCAATTAAGCCATGTGCACATATCCTAACAGTGGCCTTGCCTTATTATCATTATTATTATATTATTATTATTATTATTATTATTATTATTATTATTATTATTATTATTGTTATTTTAAACCATTAACCCCTCCAAAGAAAAAAAAATGTGACTTTCTATTTTTCTCCTCCCCGCCTTCCAGGAGCCATAACTTTTTTACTTTTCCCTCTACCTAGACATATGAGGGCTTTTTGTTCTGTTGGTGTAGTGGATCCACTGGACTCCCGCAAGCGGTGGTACAGGCCGCACCAGGGAGCGGAGTCTAAGTGGGTCCTGGTATTCACCAGAGCCCGCCGAAAGGTGGGATGCACTTGCCTCGGTGGGATTCCACCAGGTCGCTACCCCTGATATGACTTGCTTGCAGAGGCAGCCGAGGTGCAACGCGGTACAGAATCGGCATGCGAACTTGCAGACGGGGACAGGCCAGAAGGTCAGGGCAGGGGGCGAAGATTCGTGGTCGAAGGATGAAAGCAAACAGGACTGGTAAACGGAAAAGGCTAACTGGATTTCAAGAAGGCTTCCTTGCATAGGTACAGGCGCTATGGATTCGGCAGGGGTATGCCGGAGGTGGAGCCCTTATATAGGGTCAGCGGCCGGCAATCAATCAATTACCGGCGTGCTGGCCAATTAAATCTAAGAGAGCCGGCGTGCACGCGCCCTAAGGTGCTGGGAAGCGTGCACCTGGCCAGCAGGCGGACGCGAGGAAGCAGGAGAGCGGTGAGGTAAGCAGATGCGCCCAGGAGAGCGAGCCCGATATGCGGACTGTGGCGCCACTCGCTTCCGGCGCACGGGAACCGACGCAAATCGTAACAGGAACTTTCTAATGGTGTCATTCATATTACCATAGAATATACTGGGAAACCACAAAAATATTCCAAGTGGGACAAAAGGTGAAAAAAACGTACCATGCTTGCAGGTGTTTTGCTTTTAAGGCATTCAGTCTTCGGTGAAAATGATGCATTATCTGTATTCTACTGGTTGATGTGAATCCGGCAATACCAAACATTTACGGTTCTCGTTACGTTTTGGTACCATAAAAGAATTCCAAGCATTTTCTAATTTTCTGCATTTGAAATTTGCGCTGCGGTGCCATTCTCTGCGACCAATAACTTTTTTGTACTAACTCCTATACGAGTCATGGGAATTTTTTTGCAGGCTGAAGTGCACTTTTAATTGCTACCAGCCTGGGATGCATGCAATTTTTTTTTTAATTACATTTATTCCAATTTTTAGGGGACGTGAAATGACCAAAAAAATACCCCGCAATTTTGCAATTTGGAATTTTTTTCTTGTATGGTGTTCAGCGTACGGGATAAATGATGTTATATTTTAATAGATCAGACTTTTTTGAACACGCCAATACCAAATAGGTGTAACTTTTTTATTACTTTTTTTTTTTTTCATTTGTAAAATGGCAAAAGGGGGGTGATTTGAACTTTTTTTTACACTTTAAAATATATATATTTTTTACTTTTACTTTGAGTCCCCGTAGGGTGCTTCATCACTAGGGGGCGCGATCATATATACAACCTAATGCATTATAATTACAATGCATTAGGTTGTACAAAGATGGCAGTTTTACTACTTCCTACCTGGGGCAAGAAGTAGTGAAAATGAAAACATGGCAGTGATCAGAACTCTGCGATTTCGGCGTGGGGGCTCTGATCGGAGTGAGGAACGGTACGCGGCACCGTTTCTCATTCATTTAGATGGTGCCGCGGCGTCTACAGGGTTAAACATTGCGGGGTGGAAGCTTACACCCGGGGCTTTGTAGCAGGATTTCGCTGCTATCCCGCTACACAGCCCCTTAACACCACTAGGACGTACCCATACGTCCAGGTGGGTATAGTGGTTAACTCAGGGCATTGTAAATTCAAAGGGGGTTTAACTACCTATAAGACCAAAACAAGTATAACTATCTCTAAAGAAATAACAAACTGGTACAGTTTGGAAGAGAGGACTTGTTTGTGCAGTGGCTGCAGCATTATTGTAGGGGGAGGCTCCTGAAGAGATTAGTTCACAGATTTCTTTTCAAAGTTTCAAAGGTTGAGGAGAGTCTAATGTGTTGGGGCAGTGGGTTCCAGAGTATGGGGGATGTATGGAAGAAATCCTGGAGGTGGTTGTGTGAAGAACAGGCTAGAGAAGGTCGTCCTATGAGGATCGGAGATTGCCTGAGGCAAGGTATTAGAAGATTAAGGCAGAGATGTATGGAGGGGACAGTTTATGGAGAGCCGTGTATGTCTGGATTAATAATTTGATGGACGAGAGTGAGGGGATTAGCAGTGGGGAGAGGCAGAGGAGTAATGAGAAGAGAGGTGAATTAATGGGGAATGGTGTTGAGGGGAGCAAGAGGGTTAGAGGGGTGGTAGCAGAGAAGGACGTTGCAGTAGTCGAGGTGGGAGATGACAAGGGCATGGACCAGCATTTTTGTCAATGTTAAGAAAAGACCAGAATTCAGGTGGGGGGCAGCAGGTCATGGTTAGGGCTTGTATGTGCAGTTTGAAGGACATGGCTGAGTAAAAAGTTATCCCAAGGAAGCAGACTTGTGGGACTGGGGAAAACATGGAACCACTGACCATGATTGATAGATGTGATGAAAGGTTCGAACAAGATAAGAAAAAGATAATCAAATTTCTCTTATCCATGTTAAGTTTTCAAAAGCAGGATGAAAAGAAGGAGGATCTAGACAATAAACACTTTGGCATTCGTGGAAATAGAAGAAAGGTCAATTTGAGTGTCATTTGTATAGAAGTGGTGCCAGAAGGCATAAGATTCTATGAGTTGTATCCTTTCAAGAATATAGATGGAGGAGAGTAGAGGTCCCAGGACTGACCCCTGAGGGATAGCAACAGAAATCAGGCAGGACTAGGAAGTGGTGTAAAAGATGCTAAATATTCACTTGGTGAGGAATTAGGAGATCAAGGACCATGGACCAAGTTTGTAATGTCAAGGGATAAGGGGATAGGGGAGTAGGGACATTGAGCAATGACCAAGACTTTGGCAGTTATAAGATCATTCATGACATAAATTAGGGCAGTTTCAGTAGAGTATTGGGGTTATAAACCAAAGAACAACAAATTTATAATTGAGTTGGATGGTTTGACACTTCAAGATGCCAGTATATCCCACAGCTGCTGGAATGTATGTGGAGGATGATACATAGCGCTAACACCACACTTAAGGTGGTCTCACACATGCTTATATGGGTTCAATCTGGAAAAATTAGGGAGCAGGGTAGAACTTGGAAGTTTTGATCATGTTCTTCCAACTAATGTTGGGCATTTCTAGCTATGTGATAGGTCGGATCAAATCCAACCCAGTGAAGACAATCAACATGCATGGGTGTACTTGATCTCTAAGGATGGATTCATACCCAAATTGGTGGAGAGTGTCTTCCCTTTGAATAAGTGTCCTAGAGAATGAAAACATTCCACACACTATATCTAGCTAATTTTCTACCAGCTATGGTTGCAGGGTGTTTGTTCTCTGAGCTTTCTCACCTGACATGCCATCATCCATGCATTCAATGAAGCAGAAAATGTGACTCCTTAGAGAAGGCAACCCTCTGCCAATCAGTGGAGATACAGTGACATTGGTCTGGTCCAGAGCCCCATATGCATCTATTTATTCACTGTATATCTTTGAAGATCACTGGAACTTATGAATTATCAAGATCGTGTTACATCCAACTGTAAGTGTGAGATTTTTCCTGTATCTGTCTCTTAATGTGTAGATCTGGCAGGGGTTGATCTCTGTTGTTACCCATTTGATGCTTAAAGGGGTTGTCTCACTACAAGGATTGCTTTTTATGTTAAAGATCTTGTAAAAACAAATCACTTTGCCATATATGTTCATTAACAGTGTCTTACCAATTCTGAGATATCCCCTCTTGTATGGGCTGCATCCACTCCTCAGGTCATTACAGCTACAAACCTATTTACTCTCTCCTGATAGGCTGCTAGCACTGGTTGCTATAGCTACAGACCTGGCTTCTACTGCAGCCTAGTGGAAGTCAGTAAATACGCCCCTGAATTAAAAATGAAACCAAGAGAACAGGATTGAGGTAGGATGAATTGATGTAGTGAGACAACCCTTTTAATGATAGTGGATTTTTAAGTATAAAATATGTATTAAAGGTTAAGTGTTAGGTCATGTTCCTTTTGTTGTGACTTTACCTTACACTCCAATTAGACAATGTGGCTGAGCTGGTGGCACTGGACCTCTGCCCAAAAAAAAACTGAGATACCAAGAGGCTATGTAGAAGACGCTAAAAGAAATAAGTGGCAATCACATTCTTTTTGAAGACTTTGGTTGAATATTTATTGTCATGTATACGGTTATCCTGCACTCCAGAGGAAATTTCTAATAGCAATATGAATACATAAATAGAAATAGTTAACTACTATAAACCTTAACTGGTCCAGGTCAGTCTTCTGCATTTCATAACTTAGGTATGGAATAATGGGTATGAGTCTATAAGAAGATAAGATCCAGCTTATAGAGTACAGTATTCATTTAATATTTCTGTCATGCAGCTCAGGCTTGCACAACTGATGATATACTAATCCATGGAAGCATGATATAACAGCAAATAAATTATTCAGAAGGAAAGAGAGAGAAGATAAGGAAGGACTATTTAAAATATCATTGTCGACAGTCGGTCTCTTGTACTGCAGTCTCCAAAACAAACATGCACATAGGAATGGATATGAAGGCAGCAGATAACAAGAAATATGTCATCAGTCTTAAGAAATATAAAACATATTTTCAGATATTCCGCCACTCAAACCCTTGCATCCTAAAAGGTTTCCCTTAATACATGGATAACTTGGCTAAACAGGTCCATAAAAGATCAGCCTTCAAGCTAAACCTAGAAACAGCTCAAATTTTGCCGCTCTGCCCAAATAACAAAACTTTTCACGTACTTACGCATGTTTCTGCTCTCTTAAACTTTATAGGAATTCACTTTGATGGTCATCAATGTACGGTTGTATGGGGTCCTTCCGCAGAGCAGGTCTCTAGAAATCAGCAAAAAGCGATATCCATTAAAGTGCATAAAGATTTGGCTCTGGCTAATGCTACAGTATAGCGTTGTTCCCTTTGCTGATTGATGGGTTTTTTTTAGGGTGGGATACCCATTATTATATTCCAGTAGATAGCTTGTCCCATGAAAGTGACTGAAGTAGTAAATGCATTCAACTGATCTGAGTGGTAAACATCCTCTACGACTCTCAGGAGCAGCTAAGCAGGAACTGTGTACAGAAGCCGGTGAGCAGTGCCTCCCCCATGTTGTACCATCCATGTCAGACCATACATCCCTGTACAGTGCTTCAATGTGACCACTGAATGTTGCAGGAGCAGGCGGCCACGTGTTAGTGAAGCAGGAGCAGCTAAGCCAAACACTCAGGTTAGTTTCGGGAGAGTCGCTCTTTGCTACACTTCTGAGTACAGAGCACAGTGGAGTGAGTTTGGATGAGGCGGCTTCCTTCACCCACCCCCTGCTTTGTACCGCCCATGTCATGCTGTACATTCCTGTACAGCACTTCAATGTGGGTTCTGATTGTGAGTGTGTGGCAAGAGCTGCTCCCCACTAGACTGGTGATTGAGTGCCATCATTCTCCCTCAACCCCCACCGCCTGGCTCATGTGTGTGGATCACAGTGTCCTTTACAGTATAAACGATTAGGTGTCAAGTGCCTCTTTTTTGGCCCATATGTACAGTGTTTAGTGCTTTATATATCCACATAACCACACAGTGCCAGTACTTCAGTTACAAGCCAAAACAGGACATTCTAAAGCATATATATATATATATATATATATATATATATATATACTCACACCCCTGTTTCCCCGAAAATAAGACAGTGTCTTATATTAATTTTTGCTCCTAAAGAAGCGCTAGGTCTTATTTTCAGGGGATGTCTTATTTTTCCATGAACAAGAATTCATCTTTGTTCTATACTGTAGTCATGTCACCACAAACATCAGCAGCCATTAGTGGCGACTGCCAATTTCAATCAGATTGCCCAGCATATATTTCTGTTGGCAGCCAGTGTGGCCCCTATGATGACTGCTATTATGGCAGAAGTTCTCCAAAATTCAATATCTATATGCACTGCTTGAAGTACTCTGTATTCCATCAAGGATTTCTTGTGCCTCTGTTTCCATGTAAAACAATTTAGATTACATTTATGAACAAAAATCTATATTTATTCAAAGACAGTCATGTCATCATCTTCTGGAACATCATCATAACTCTCCAAACCCTGAATTTCATGGTCAATTTCTAGCGATAGCTCTTTCCTTAAATGAGCACCTCCTGTCCAGGTAGTCTCCCACACAAAGTAAGACCTATCTAAATGATCTACTAATGTTAATGTATAGTGTGGGGTGAGCTGTAGCAATGACAGCTGCTAGCTCTTATTTTCAGGGGAGGCCTTATATTTCTAAGCTTGAAAAAAATTGCACTAGGTCTTATTTTTGAGGGATGTCTTATTTTCGGGGAAACAAGATTGATATATCTATATATAAGACAGTATCTTCTGTTAATTTTTGCTCCTAAAAATGAGCTAAGACTTATTTTTAGGGATGTTTTATTTTTCCATTAACAAGAATTCACATTTATTGTTGAACAAAAAAAATCAAGATGTATTAATATATTGTAGTGATTTCATCAGAAACAGCATAAGTAGCCAAACTCTGAATTGCTTTAAAAATTGCACTATGTCTTATTTTCGGGGGATGTCTTATTTTCGGGGAAACAGGATATATAATATTATAATATATATATATATATTTTTAATATATAATATAATATATATATATATATATATATATATATTATATTATATATTATATATATATATATATATATATTTTGTACTAACATGCATATATTAGACATATGATAAACTCTCTTCCAAATTATATCGAACAAAACGAGAACCTGTAATTTGGCTATTGCCATTAGAATTCTGTCAATGGACTACATCAATTTCCATGGGATCTGTTAACAATTTTATGGCTATAGGGACACAGTGACTGCCCCATGACCTCGTAGATTTCAATGTGCCTGTTTCTATTGTTTTCCATTAACAAGTAGTACCTTTTGTGTGTCCTACCTCCCACCCTATAAAGAAGCAACATCTATATTTAGCCAAGTTAATTAAGTACATTAAAATGGAAGTCGAAGAAAAGAGCAGGTGGCTGAAGTCTCTTTCAGTTGCCCGGGTACCTTTCTGGCCACTGGTCATCTTTTTTGTAACTAGGGCAGGAGGTTTAATAGCTAGGCAGCTTCTCTGACATCTTTCAATGACTTGTTCACTGAGCTGCCAGACCAATACTGGCTTCTTCTCCCTTGCTGTTCTCCTATAGTCAACTTCACGCCATTCATTTAAAGGCAAATTGAGATTTTTATTGTAACAAATTAAGCATGCTCCATTAAAAGAAAAAGCTGTCTAGGGACCGAAAATGATGTTTCGGTTTCAGTGGACCTTATTCATATACGTCACTGAAAGAAAATAATAAACATAAGTATTAGGCCATGTCCCCACGGCACTGGTTTTTTTGCCGGTTTTTCAGACGGGTTCCGGTTTTGCAAGCCGTCTGAAAAAAGGCCGCAAACTTTTACCTGGGCCTCTATGGAAAACCCATGCAGCAGTCCCACTGCACGGGTTTTCCGCCTGGCGGTTTTTCAGACCTCCGGCCGCCCTAAAAACATTCTAAATGTTCATTCTTCCGTCCAGTTTTCGGACTGAATATGAACAAGTGAATATGAAGGGGAAGGCTTTTCTCCACTCATCGCGGAGAAAAGCCGTCCTCCCGCGGCCGCGTGCACGGCACGAAAACCAGACAAATACCAGTCAGATAAAGCGACCGGTATTTGTCCTGTGCCATGTAAATGGGCCCTTAATCACTAAACCTAAAATTACTAAACAGTGTAAATATTATACGACAAAATGTTCATAACCACTCAAAAAAATTGCATATACATATGTACAAAATTATACACTGGAGGTATATGTCCCCTAAGAACAATATTTGAAACTGCAAAGATATAAAGCATGTTAACATGGAACACATTATCACAATTGGAAATAAGTCATAAGGGAGGGTTGATGTATATAAGAGAGGCAGGGCAATGTAGGGATACTATAGTATATGCCCCTTAAAGGGGTTTTGCCAGGAGGAACCTTATCTGCTAAGAAGCTAATGTAAACAAATCACGGAGCTGAAAGAGAAAGAGACGCACACAGCCAGAGCACAAAGCTGCATAAGGGATCGTGTGACATGTTCACTGAAATAATCAAACTGCAACTTGTGGATTCTGTATACAAAAGACAACAGTTTTTCTCCTCAGCAGCTTGAAAGCTCCTTCATGTTCTCTGTCATCAGATAAAGCAGGGATCTAATCACACTACAACTAGTTTATTCTGTATACAAAAGAAAACATATTGCTTCTCGATGCCTTGAAAACTTCTGCAGCACAGTCTCATCACATAAGAAGCTCTCTCTGCGCAAGCCTGTCCAGCAGCTCCTGTCAGGCCGTATCTAATACAAACTTTGAAGTAACCAAGGGCAGGTAAGGCAGCCTGCAGCTCTCTCAGGCTGCAATTTTTGTAATCACATATATTTAGAAAAGTGATTAAAAACCCATTTTGGAGGATCCCACGTCAACATTACATCGTGGCAAAACCCCTTTAAGATAGACCTTGATGAGACAGCACCATCACCAGCTATAATGTCCTGTATCTCTAGATGTGTATCTGGAACCTAGACTTGTTGTAATGAAGAGATGTACAGTACTAAGTAGTCATAAGGAACTTGCCCTAGTGTTGAAAATGGGGAATTATAGATATCGGCCGTAGTTGTGTAAAGAAAATAGGAGCTGTGGTTTCAGATAGATGGAACGACATCTTAAATACCTTTAGAAGGTGCGTGCGCAGCATTACAGCACGTTCGCCATGAAAGTCTCCTCCGTGCGGCTGCATGGGGCTTCTGCGCATCCACTGAGAGTGTCTGTCCAATTGGGTGAACTGCCAGTGAGTGCCACCCAAACACAACTGCTCCTATAATTAATGTTGTGCTTTGGGTTGGATTAGATTTTGGCAAGGGGCCCTAATGCTTGGGGAGGAGAACTATGCCTACATCGGGCCCTAATGCTTGGGGGGGAGAACTATGCCTACAGGGGGACCCTAATCTACAGGGGGTCTATTCTGCCTACAGAGGGCCTTAATCTACAGGGGGGACTTTTCTGCCTACAGGGGACCCTAATCTACAGGGGGGGACTATTCTGCCTACAGGGGGCCCTAATCTACAGGGGGGACTATTCTGCCTACAGGGGGGACTATTCTGCCTACAAGGGGGCTCTAATCTACAGGGGGAACTATTCTGCCTACAAGGGGGCTCTAATCTACGGGGGGGAACTATTCTGCCTACAATGGGGCCCTAATCTACATGGTGGGGAAATATTCTGCCTACAATGAGGCCCTAATCTACAGAGGGCCCTATTCTACCTACAGGGGTGGCCTAAGCTACAGGGGGCCCCCATTCTACCTACATTGGAAGCCTAAGCTACTGCCCGCGGGCCCGAAGCTGCCTACATCTCTCCAAGCTACCTAGCTACTGCCCGGTCGGTGCCAAGCTACCTAGCTACCGCCCGGGGGCCCCGTTGTACCTAGATACCGACTGGGGGAGCCCCATAATTACCAGGGGGTAATTCTTACCATTTGGGCCATTATAAATGGGGAGTTTGTACATGAGGGGAGAGGGCACTCAGTTGGGAAAATGATTAAAAAAGTGAGAAGTCTCAGGTGCTTGTGTTGTAAATTCTACAGGGATGAGTGGTGGATGGAGGAAGTCATCATGGAGGTCTGGACCGAATAGAGAAGGAACGGGAAAGTGAACGACTCAACAGACAAGATGTCACCTGTGAGGCCCTAAATTTAAGTAAACTATTTGCAAAGCACCTTTGTACCTGTTATCTTTCACTATAGGGTCACTGTATGGTGGTTATATACAGTCTGCAGAGCCTGTGTAAACTGGTATATACCACTATATGGTCATTATATGGCGGTACTATTGGTCTTTGTGTACTGATCAGTAATAGTGTAGAGGTATTATTTAGTCACTTTGTAGTCATGTTCTGGCGGTATAATCAGGTCCTTATGTAGTAGAGTTATTGGAAATGTTGATCTAGGTATAGTGGATTTGTTTGGTAGCAGTATGATGGTGAGATGTATGGTGAGGTAATTACCCCTTGTATTATCTAACAGCATGTCCTGGTAAATGTTCGTGGTCAGGGCGGTGGGCAAAGGGGGGAGGGGTGTAGGGGGCCCCATCCAAAAGTTTGCTTTGGGCCCTGGCTTCTCTAGTTACGGCCCTGATATAACCCTATATATCACAGAGCTCAGCTCCTCTCCCTCTATCATATAACTCTATGTATCACAAATCTCAGCTTCTCTCCCTCTATCATAGAACCCTATATATCACAGAGCTCAGCTCCTCTCCCTCTATCATATAACCCTATATATCACAGAGCTCAGCTCCTCTACTCTATCATATAACCCTATATATTACAGAGCTCAGCTCCTCTCCTCTATCATATAACCCTATATATCACAGAGTTCAGGTTCTCTCCTCTATCATATAACCCTATATATTACAGAGCTCAGCTTCTCTTAAAGGAGTTTTATCATTTGAGCTGTTCGTGCTGTTCAGCTAATTCTCTCATATTGAGTTTGAAATCCAGGGGTCGTGTCTCCCCTGTCAGCAGGCATGTATCTCCTCCCAGGAAGCGTGTCTCCCCTCACTGAAGAATTGTGACATCATAATTTTGTTTGAAGCAGGGGATGCAGAAGGTTGTCTGGATATAACAGCTCTGTAGCCACCTCCATGCTTATGTCTGTAGCCTTCAGGCTCCACAAGCTCCAGTAAGCACCTGTTATATGTCTTAGTTTACACACAAATGACACTGAATGCCAGCAGATTTTACTTCTGTTCTAGTGGTGTTCACCCAAATTGTACTGACAACAGGCAGAGATCTTTACTCAACTACAAGGACAATTGTCAGCTTCAAGTAAAGATCTCTGCTTGCTGTCAGTGACATGTGAGTGAAAATAATGGGGGGAGAAGCAAATCAGCTTTGTGAGAAGACCCTGCTCAACCTATAACTGACTTGGGCTGGTGGTGCAGCGGTAGAGCTTTGCTCTTACAATGAAGGGGTTTGGAGTTCTAGTCCCTCACAGAGTATTCCCCCCCCCCTAAATTCTACACATATGTAGAGAGACAAAAAATATATATGTCACTCTCTATAATGATATATATACACATACATAGCTCCCCTATATCATGTCTCATCCCCCAGAGTATATGCATTGTATCACATATGTTGGAAGTGCTTGGTGTGACTGCGAGGATGTGACACTATATAGGGGAGCTTTGTGTGTGTATATAAATAAAAATTATAGATGTTCACATATATATTTTCATATCTTTACATATGTGTACAATTTATAAAAGAAAAAAAAAACTACTGAATTCCTAACCTCTCTCTTGCAGAGTGGATCAGCCAAGCACTGCACTACACAAACAGCTCTACAACCATGGTGTTGAATCCTTATGTTATACACTACAGATGATGATGTCATAAGGAGGCGGGGCTTGCATTAGATCTGAGGAACAGAACGCCCTCTTTTCAAAGTAGCAGCTTAAGGACTGGACCTGTGAGGAGGTGAATCAACCTCTTGGCCCTTTAAACAGGCAGTCATTGCTCAGATTATTGACCCTAGAGCTGGGAAATGTGTATAGAGGCAGCAGACCTTGGTTTATCTATCGATTTTAACAGCTCAGAGGGGAGTAAACACAGAGTGTGCAGGCAGCCAATCACAGTGCAGGGGGCGTGGCCGGGGTGTTTCCTGTCTAGGGGCATATCCCAACAGGCTGAATGAAATGACAGCCAGCCAATCACAGTGCAGGGGGCGTGTCTAGGGGGTGGGAAACATCCAGGGGGAGTGTCTGACCAGCAACAGCAGACAGAGAACATGGATTTATAGAAAAGCTTATATCTGCTAAACCAAGTGACTGAAGTAATGCAAAACAATTACAAAAGTGCTTATTTTTACTGTCCCCATAATCTGAGACATGATCTTTGTAATGATAAAACCCCTTTAAGGTTATATAAATAATAGTATAAATAATGTGAACTGGGTACCGTCTAACAAGTAGGGATTGTGAAA
Organism: Phyllomedusa bahiana; assembly: GCA_025379985.1. Taxonomy (NCBI): domain Eukaryota; kingdom Metazoa; phylum Chordata; class Amphibia; order Anura; family Hylidae; genus Phyllomedusa; species Phyllomedusa bahiana. The sequence goes on along the minus strand of JAODAL010058776.1, from coordinate 2,591 downwards.
AAAGGAGAACGCTTTTAAGTGAAAAAAAAAACTCACTAAGGGCCACATGTATGAAAACTGTCTTGGTCTAAGACTTTCCTTGTTGCCCATAGCAACCAATCCGAGTTCCCCTTTCATTTCATATAGCGCTCTGAAAAAATTAAAGGTATGCTCTGATTGGTTCCTATGGGCTGTGATTGGTTGCTATGGGCAATAAAAAACGTCTTAGACCAAGACAATTTTCATACATGTGGCCCTAAATGACCTTCTGTTTTAAAAACCTTATGAAGCTCTGAATACTTTTCCGGTGCATACAGTCAATACTAATATAAATATCATTGTTCATCCATCATCTGCTCAGATCATTGATACACTGCTATTCCCATGCACTGGGATAGGAGTATCATCAGGGCAGTATTTCTGTCAGGGACTATGATCACATTTTTTAAGAAAGGGGCCTAATGATATGGTGCAAGGTAGGAACTGGTAATGGAGGTTAAAGGGCAGGGGCGTAACTTTGGTTCAAAAAGTGGGGGGGACCACATTTTCCCTCTCATCCCCTATCTTCCTATCCCTCCTTCACTCGCCTTCCCTTTCACTTCCCCTCCCTACCCTTCTCTCCCCTCCTCTCCCTGCAGTGAAGCGGCCCCCTCTAAGAGGTCTGGGGGCACGCTGTGAGCTCCCCCAGCAGGTCTGGGCGGAGTCCTTATGGCAAACACTTTTGGTGCAATCAGTAAGGTTATGAGTTGGCTTCTCTAATTACTGAAGTTTAGAGCGGATGGGACTAAAAAACAGCCCTGGCAATGAAACCGAACCCGCCCACCTACAATATTTCCCCATCTAGATGGAAATTAAAAAAAGTTGTGCAAGCAGCAAAAATTTCGCTTAACCCCTCCCATCCCCCATCACTACTCTATTACATTTGTTATACACACACAACAGAAGGAGGAAAAGAAAAGAACCCAATCTCACTGTAGCCCTAGGAATCACTTTTGTCACATGCTCTACCCCAAAATGTATTTTATTGCATACCATACACCAGAAATGACATCACTCACTGCACCCCAGAAATGAATTATATTACACATGGGAGCCACAGAAATTACATTACAAAATGCCCCTTTAGAAAGGGAAAATTGCACATTGTACTCAAGAAAAAATAAATTCACTTACCCCCAAAATTTATTATTTATACACTGAACCTAAAAATGAATTATATTACTCACTGTACTCCAGAGATTACTTCCACCAAAACCCCAAAAATTTTCATTACCACGTACCCAAGATTACTACATTACAACCAACCCCAGAAATCATTACAATTGTACCCCAAGATTATTTTTAAAACATTGAAACCCCAAGATTAGTTTACACCGTACCCCAGTTTTACTGCATTATTCCCCGAAAACCCCAAGATTACTTTAAAAATACTTTACCTCAGAGATTATATTACACCTACACAGAATAATTACATTAACACTGTACCCCAGAGCTACATTAGAAAAAACCCCCCTAAATTTGTTGGTTTATATAGATTATGGGAAAGATTTAAAAAAGCAGTTGGGCCCATAATTCGTCCATTTGACCAAAAACCAGTTTTTTCGCCACATTTACAGGGTTTTTAGACAGTTTCGACGCTTCGCCCCTCTCCAAAAAAGGGGTTCCCCTTGAAAGGGGCGTGGTTTTCCCGGGGGAAAAGGGGGCGTATTTTAAGTGACCAAAAAAATCACCCAGTTTTTGTCGGTTTTTGGTTGAAAGTAAGAAAATTAAATTGTGGTACAGAGTTAGACTAACAGTTCAACTGCACCAGATTTATCAACATATGATAAATGGGGCCCTTAAAAAAGTGTTTTTTGTTTTAAAGTAAGCACATGAAAATCCCCCCATTGATTGCATAACGGTTTTTTTCCACCGGCGGGGGTTCGTTTGCTTTTTTAAAAAACGGCGCTTGCAAACCAGATTCCGACGAGCAAATCCCCCAGGCTCCCCAACAGTTTTCTGCCCTATCCTTTAGTTCGTTAGTGCATAAAATCCCCAAAAAAAAATTTGTGTAGGCGCTGACAGTACACCCCGAAATACCGAGTAAAATCAGTGTAAATTTTTTAGAAAACGCCCTGTTTAAAAGGGTATAATGTAAATCATTTCCCCGGGTTTGGGCGCCGGTTCTAGCAGATCCAGAAGGAATCCGCCACATCCAATTTTATATTTCTGCAGGGTGATCCATAAGATATGTTCACATGGCATATACAGGGCATGCCCTTTTCGCTCTGCTATCTTGTTTTTTAGAATTAGCGGGCCATCCCCACTTCTAAAAACTTGGGGGGCCAGCCCCAATCACTTTTCATTTTCCCCCGGGGTGAAATAGAAAAATGAAAGGCTAGACCAAAGGGGGGTCATACAGTAAACACATCTCAATATACAGACATACCCCCACCCCCATGCACACCAACGATTGCACCTTTTTCCCCCCTTTTTCCTTTCCCTGTAGTCTGGTGCTTGGTATTTGGCAAGAGCTTTTTCTTCTTCTCTGAGAGGCTGAGCATAAGGGGAAATGGTAACAATGGGAGGGGAAAAATAACTACACAGCCCCAGAAACAGAGTTTTTGGGTTGG
>JAODAL010058775.1:0-21893 GCA_025379985.1 Phyllomedusa bahiana | reverse complement strand
GGGAAAATTTTTGGGGAAATTTCACCCCCCACTTTGCTTTAATTTCTGTGAAATACCCTGAAGGGTTATCAAATTTTCCCTAAATAGGGGTTGTAAATACTTTTAAGGGGTCTAGTTTCTAAAGGGGTGTAAACTTATGGGGGTATCAAAACCCCTGCGGGGCCCCCCTCAAAGCCAGGGCGAACTGGGAGTGGCCCCTAAAAAAATTTTAAAATTGAAAAAATTTTCTTGAAAATGGGGGAGAAATTTTATTTTAAATTTCAAAACCCCTCAAAATGCCCTTTTAAAAAAAAAAAAAAAAAAAAGGGACATTTAAAAAATGAGGGCCACCTTTAGGGGCATAGGGTTTAAAATGCTATTTTATAAATTTTTTTGTGGGAATAATTACCCGTCTTGCACCCCAGAAATTTTGCAACTTTCAAAATCGAAAAATTTTTAAAATTTTTCATGAAATTTTGACATTTTTCAAAAAAAAAACAAGGATTGTAGGGGAAAAAAAATTTTTTACAAATTTAAAAGCACAATGTTCAGGGGAAAACAATCTTAAATTAAACATAAATAGGTAAAAGGGGTAAAAAAAAGTTTTTCCTACTTTAAAGGGGACAATGCCAAAATTTCAAAAATAGGGCGGGCCCGGGGGGAAAAAAAGGTCAAAACAGGCTGGGTCCTTAAGGGGTTAAAATGTTCCATAAGATCAACTCTCTGAATGGAAGGCAGCTCTGCAATCGGCTTTGAGGCTGGCCTCAAATCCCAATGAATAGCTGTTATGACCTGGTTATGATGAAGCTGACCAATGTAGTTCTAGGTTTTGGCAATCTGATGAATTGTCCCCCAGGTAATATATATAAAAAAATAAAGGCAAAAACCCCCAAAAGGGGGGTTTTATGCCCCCCTTCTGGGGAGAAGCTGACTTGGTGGGCCAAAAAGGTTTAAAATTTTATTAGAAAAAGGTTTTAAAAATACTGTTTATTTTTGCCCCTTTACAGGATTTTACAATTTGCTCTATAATTACATTGATATAAGGAAACCTGTCAACCTCTGTTTGTGGGCCGGGGTTTAAACAGACTGTCCCCTGGGTTTTCCCCTCAGGAAATTTAAATCTGTTTTTTTGAAAAAAATTTCTGCTCCAAATTTTTACACCCCCGGTTTTTTTTTTTTAATCAAAAGGGGGTTTTGGGTTTTGATGGCGAGGGGAAAATTGACTTTTTGGATTCCCACCATTGGGAAAGGGGTAAATTTAAGGGGATTTTGTTTTTTTTTTTTTTTTCCCGAAAAAAGTTCCTTTTTTTTCTGTGGGTTTGGCCCTGGTTCCCCCCCCAAAATGCTTATTAATTTTTTTTTATTTTTTTTTAACATCCATTTTTTAGGCCATCTCCATTGGCCTAACTAGTAAATTTTCCATGTGGAATTTAAAGGGAAAATTTTAACCCTGTTCTTTCCGACCGACGTAAAAAACCGGGCGTTTGGCCTAAAAGTTTAAAATATATAAAAAAAAAAATAGTTTTGAATTTTTGTTGGAAACAGGGAGTGGGGACAGGGGTTTGGTCGATAAACCGGTCAAAAAACCACAGCCATGTTTATTTGGGTTTTTGTTTTTTACATCAGTGAGCGAGTCGGGGCAAATTTGGGTGTTTATCTCCCCCCTATCATATGTTTCCCGGTACTGGCCACGCTGGAGGGTGTGATTTCACATCGTCTTGAGCTAAAGCATTGGTGATGAGCAACAATGACCTTGCTGTTTTAGTCTTTTACTACATTTTGTGGCCTTTTTTAATGAGTTGTGCTGCTGTATGGCACCTCTCTGAACATGCCACCATAACATGGGTATGGATAGACAGATGTGGATACAATCGTGTACAGAGCAAGAAACATGGCTTGTGTGCCCTTAAACGACGCCGCCGACTTTAGCAATTCGGATGGTCGCGGGTCGTTCGTCTGCAGCCCCGATTCCAGAGCATCTCCTGCGAGCACCGGGGAGCGGAGGAAACCTCCACCAGCCGGTGCTTTAACTCTGATTGCGGCGGTGCGTTACCGCCATCGCAAATCATAGGGTTCCCTCTGCTCTGTCGGGTGATCGGATATCACCGGCCACCCGACAGAGCTCGGGAATGCTGCACAGTCAGCCCTGGGGATCATATGGTGGCCCCAGACTTGTTTGTGTTGTACTATGCCAATGACCAGGACTCACTGTGTGGTAGATGTCTCTGTCATCTGCCTGTGTCAGTTGATCACAGATTAGAATGTATTAGGATATATGAATATGCTAATACATTAATAAGTGGTAAAAAAAATTTAAAAAAATTTAAGTTCTCCCTTCAGGGGATAAAAAAAAAATTAAAATATGTAATAAAAAATAATTGTGCATAAATTTACACACACAACTAAACCTACACTATTATTTGGCATCCACACGACCGTAATAGCCTGTAGAATTAATCTAACATGTGAAATGTGAATGCTGTAAAAAAAAAAAAAAAAAAAGATTAAGAAAAATTTTTTTTTTTTTTTTTTTTTTTTAAATACTGAAATTATTTTAAGGAAAAAAAACTATTCCCTTAAAGTAAACTTTTTGGGAAATAAAACGAGGCCTCGTACATGCTCATTGAAAAAAAAAAAAAAGTTAAAAACGTTGAAAAACAAGTAGGCAAAAACTAAAAAAAATATTCTGGTCATTAACTACTTTTCAGGCGTTCGGCTTAAGGGATTAAAGGGGTTGTCTGGTTCCTATAGAAAATTAAAAGCTTAGCTCATGGTGCCCTTTTAACAATAAAAAACCCCAAAACCCTATACTCTCCTTCCTCTCCGCTAATTGACCACATCCCTTACATCACCATTCTGAAGTGAACTGCTCTGACCAGTTGCAATCCCCGGTGCGTGTTTCTTTCTTCACGAAGACGTAAAGACCAATTGTAACCAGTGCTGGAACGGAGGAGGTAAGGAAGGTGAGTAGAGGTGTTTTTTTTATTTTTTAATGGGACACCAAAGCTTCCAATTTATTTTTTGTAGGAACCAGACAACCCCTAAAAAGGTAGTCCCACTACAGACATTGATGGCATATCCTAGTGATATGCCATCAATGTCTAATAGGTCTGGGTCTCAGAGGTGGGATTCGGACCTATTTGATATTGATGGCATAAGTTACAAGGATGAGGACGTTGCTGTTCCCCCGCATTTTTGGGGAAGCCCCTCCCCAAGCTCCCCTTTGCTGTAAGTGGACAATACAGGGTTTATAAGTTTTTTGCCTTTTTTGGAGTATTTATACCTCATGTATTGACATAAACCTTATGTACCCAGTGACTAGTATCCTGCTTAATTGTGCCATAGACCTGGCTTTATGATTTCGCTACATTCTGCATGGATGACGTTCACGGATTGCAATGTAATTTTATTAGAATCTGCTTACATACGTTGCTTTTTCTCCTGCTATTCCTGTGGGATTAGCCGTGTTCCCATGTGAGCAGGCTTAGTTTGGCCCCCCCCCCACCCCCTTCCCTTTACAGTTAGGAAGCAGCTGGGGCTTTTCATTAATTTTTACTTACTAATCTTATGATTCATCCTTTCTTGTTTGTAACATTCCTAAAAAAAAAAAAATAGCTTTATTTTCTTACATTCAGAGACTTAGATAATTGTGATCGGAAAAGCCTTATTTGTTTGCGCTCACATGACCAAGCATTTAGATCGGGGAGCCTTTTGTTAATTTCGGGGCTGGTTGTGGCATTTTAAATATAATTTTGATAGGTAATTTAAGTTATGCAGCACTAGTGTATTTCTAGATGCATGGTCGGGCTTCAAGGGTTTTTTAAAATTCTCTGAATTAAAGGGCTTGTTTAGTTTATCGTAGCTAAATGGGACAATAATGGGAGGGAGCGATGCTTAGCTCCCAGTACCGTGCCACTGCAGCTCCCGCGATCTGCTCCTCTTCACTTTCAGGTTCTAGTCCCGACACATAGGAAAGGCTTTTACTCATGTGAGCACAAACCTTCTTTGTGTGTCAGGATGGAAAATGGGAAAAAGCGGATCCCAGGAGCTGCAGGGGACTGGGAGGTGAGTATCCCTTTATTTCTTTGGTTTATTGTTCCCCACCCTGACCTTATTAAACTGAATAACCTATCTAATAGATACTATTCTGCAGTTAGAATGTTAATGAGAAGATGGTCCATTTTGCTCTTCAAAACGCCATTTTATTTCCCCCTGTAATGCCTCTAAAATGAAGAACCATTGCAGAGGATATAAGTTAAAGGAGTTGTCCGGGTCATGTATTTTTTCTTCAGTGAAGCGAAATATGACAAAAACAATATTACTGCACCTTATTTTAATTTGTTACGCAATTGACTGTTTTATTTCTATGGTTGTAAGTGGTGATGTTCCGTCAGAACGTCACCCCTTACTCCAACATATACCGTTTCCCCAAAAATAAGACACGGTGCATATTTTTTATGCAATTCAGAGTTTGGCTGCTTATGCGGATGTTTGTGATGAAATCACTACAGAATATTAATACATTTTGATGTTTTGTTCAACAATAAATCTGAATTATTTTTCATAGAAAAAAAAAGTCCCCTAAAAATAAGTGTTAGGCTATGTTCACACAGCTTAAAATGGGACGTATTTCAGTCCGTAATTACGCGGCGGAGTGCGCGAATTACGGCTGGAATACGTCCCAGTCATTACGGTAATCCACAGTTCTCATAGAAAAACTATGAGAATTACGTCTCCTCTCCCTGCTCGGCGAATCCGCCGCGGGGAGAGATAAGTGACATGTCATTTTCTAGCGGCATATACGCGCCGCTAGTATTGATAGTCTCTGGGCCGGCGAGGTGCCGGCCCCCATCCACACGGCGTAATTGCGGGACGTAATTACGCCCTGCAAATAAGCCATGTGAACCCAACCTTATCTTGTCTTTAGGAGCAAAAAAAAAAAAAATATAAGACACGGTCTTATTTTTGGGGAAACTGGGTATAAGTGCCAGCCTCCTGACTGGAAGGCACGCCCAATTATCTGCTGGGCATGCACGATAGTCAGGAGGTTGTTGCTTTTATAGTTTAGCCGCTCACCTCCTTTCCCAAATGCAGTATCACACTAGTTTGTAAATCGTGGCGTTTCATTCGGAGAGGGTGGTGGGTGGCTACAGTATAGAAGCTGACTATTGCCCATGCCCAACAGATTAACTGCTGTGCATTCACGCTAGTCAGGCAGAAGGCAGTCGCTTCATACTGTAGCTTAACACCCCAAATGAAACCTCACGCAAAAAGTTATGTGACTGGGACCGGGGAGGGTGGTTGGTGGCTATTGTATAGAAGCACCCTCTTGACTAGCATGCATGCCCAACGGATGATTATCTACGGGGCATTTGCTCTAGTCAGGAGACCGGTGCCTCTATTGTGTATATAACGTCATCACTTAGAGCCATAAACATAATACAGTCAAATATATAACACCATGTAAGACACAGAAAATAAAGTCTAGTAATATTGTTTTTGCCATAATTAGCTTTATTAAATTAAAGAAAAGGAAAAACCCAGACAACCCTTTTAATCTCAATAAGTAGTGGGACATAAGCTGCTGCCAGACGTCATGTTACTTAAACCTTTCCCCACCCAAAACATGTTTTATCAGGGGAGAGTTAGCAGGTCTTGCTAAAATCGGTGTTTTCCAGAATTATATGTCCACCAGAAACCTTAAAGAGCATCTTTAAATCTATTTATTCTGCTGTGATTCCAGGGACATACTAGTTTTCATGGGGAAAAAATTGACAGACCTGCACAACATTAGGGGAGTGGGTAGGCTGTGTCGCCCACCAAATTGGGCAGCACCGCCAATTTTGGGGTTGGGGTTTGCATAGGTCACACCTCATCATGGCCTGCCTTGGTGGACCGCATGTTGGGCAGCCCTGCTATATTTAAACACAATTGATATCTAAAGGAGTTGTCTTGCCATGTTTTACGGAGCCAAAAGTGGTTTCAGATTCATGCATCCAGTCTCTTCCTGGTTAAAGGGGTTGTCTCGCTACAATGATTGGGTTTTAATTAAAAGATCTTTAAAAAAAACAAGCAGCTTTGCAATATATGTTCATTACAAAAAGTCCTATGATTTTGAGTTATCCCTGGTAGTAGGGAGTCATCAGCTCCTGAAATCACTATAGCCACTGACCTGTTGATTTTTCTCTCATTGGCTGCAAGTGCTGGTGACCTCAGCAGCTTCTCAATGCAGGTCAGAGCACAGAGCCCCTCCCCCACAGTATGAGGCCACTTGTGATGCTTCTGTAAGGGAGGGCTCTACTCCCAGCTTCTGTGTCTGTGTAGCTGTGCTTAACCCTGTGTGTGCGCCTGCTCCCTCCTGCTCTCTACACAGATCGAGAAGAGCAGAGGTGAGGCTGATCTGTGGTCAGTACGATGTTACAGCAGTGAAGTGTGTTACTGTAATCATGATGTGTCTGTGGAGCTTTGACTATACTAATAGAACAGATCAGGGGGGCATGTGAACGGTTCATATCCCTCCCTGCTCTGCTGTATTAGTGACACATCGTGATTATAGTAACACACTTCACAGCTGCCCTGTGTCTGTTCTGATGGGAGAACAGTGTGTGTTTGTTGTTGCTTGAGATTTCCATGGAGATTTGTATGCTAAGCAGGGGGTATAGGAACCTTTACATCCCCCCTGCTCTGCTATTAGCATACACAGCTTCACAGACCTCTGGCTCCATACCCACTCATAGATCAGCCCTCTCCCTGCTGTCTCCTGACTCTGTGGAGAGGAGCAGCAAGAGCTCGGCCACAGCAGCAGCATAGTGCAGCTGATCCAGCAGACCTAGGCAGGCACACCGGGTTAACCCTGGCAGCAAACCCCCTCGCCCTCTCCCTGCTGTATAGAAGTTACTGCAGTCAGAGGAGGAGAGCTGTCTGTGTGCTGGGGGGAAGGGGGATGAGAAGAGGCAGACAAGAAGCACGCCCCTGAATTCAAAAATCCTATGGTGCCAGACACACTGAGTTAGGTTGAAAACCTATAGTGAGACAACTCTTTTAAGCTCTGGGTGTTTCTATAGAAGTGATTAGCATATCGGCTCCGTCATCCCAGCTCTAATTGCACAGACATGAGAGCCGTAGATGTTATCTATAGAGCAGAACGCTTCAGAGCTCAAAGTAAGCAATCAAAAGTGGTTACTCTCCTTTGTTAGAGAGAACTTTGCCAACAGTTCTGTGTGCCGACCTGTGGTGACGACACTCCCTGCTAAGACCGAGCAGAGACAGAAGGGGAAAACAGGCCGGTAAGCAAAGAAACCTGCACTCAGCGCATATAAAATATTTTCTCTCTTTAGCAAAGCGAAATCAACCAATTTATTTGGGAAAAAGTCTTCATTTACTGTTCTCTACATATTGAATGCTAATCTTTGTAGTGAGACCATCACTGCACATTTGACTCCTTTCCTCCACCCGCTGAGGCTTCTCCCCATACCTGGCTCAATTTTATAGTGTGACCAACTTTACTGGGACAAGGAAACCTTTAATAAACTCCCCCCTTCGTTCACTGAAGGCGCTGTATTGTAGAGGCCGACTACTATTCAGGTGTTCCTGGTGTCACCGTACTGCTGCAGTCAAAAATCTGAATGATTAAATCCAAATATTGCTTATCGGATAGAAAGTAAGAAGGCTGGGATCCCTTCTTGAGCCCCTCCGTATATAGCAGTTGTATTACAGTTCTTATCAATGAAGGTCCAGACTTAAAGGGGTTGTCTCGCTACAAAGAAAAGCTTTCAACATGTAGGGAACACTAAATGAAGACGTTTTTCAAATATATTGCGTTGTTACATTTTTTTGTTGAGGAACTACAAGTGATTTTATCACCCTCTGAGGTCTTTCTAGTTTCCCAAGTGACCGACCTGTGCACTTCTTCTCCCCTGCTGATTGTTCTACCTGATAGCAGGGGCAGCACAGAACTCCAGACAGTGAGAGCTTGTTTATCTGATCTTTCAGACAAGACAGTAATTACTACTGTTTACTTTAACTCAGAAGCTTCCTTGGTTCTGACAGCATGAGATTTATCTAATTAGCAGAAGTCAGAATACACACAGCTCATATGCTAATTAGAAACAGCTTGACAAGGAAGTGACACAGCAAAACAACATTATTTCATTCATGCATCCTAAGAAACTTGGAGGTGAGACAACCCCTTTAAAGAACTTATGCTCATATCAATATTTTTAGATTGGAAACTGCATAAATCTGCCACTGTTCGAGCATGGTAAATCTGCTAGATGCATTTAGGAACTGCATTGTAGTTCACACAGTAATCCACAGCGTAAATTTTCCACCCCATGGATTTAAAGTCTGCAGTGCGGAAAAAACAAGGGGTGAACATGTTCATTCTTTTGATCAGTTTCTCATTCCGAATCCCACTCAGTGGGAAGATGGAGAGGGTGGGTTATGCTAAATACAGACAGCTTGACCGGGAAGTGACAGAGCAAAGCAGCATTATTTCATTCATGCATCCTATGAAACTTTGAGATGAGACAACCCTTTTAAACCTGAGGGTGTATAGGTGCTACTTGATTATAAAATTGTACTTGAGAGAGGTATTATAGGAATATTGCTGTTATTCTTTTTTTGTTTAGGTGTATTATGTGCCATTTTTTAAAAATGTATGACCTTTATGTATTAGCTTTTTGGGCCATACTGAAGCCCTCCTTGTGTTTTGTTTGGAGGTTCCCTTTGGAGGCATTATATCGTCTTGACTGCTTAACTTTGGTAGTTGCAGAAAGATCAGACTTGTACTCCTTTTTTTTTTTTTTTTTTTTTTTCCTCTAAAATCTAAATATTCTAGTGAAGGTGTTGCTGAGTTAGGTTTGTCAGTGCAGCTTAGTAAGTGTATTTTATCATTGCATGTTAAGGCAGTTTTCCTTTTCACATGGTCTGATTTTGTCTTCTCTCTCTCCTACAGGTTGGTGACCTAGTAAAGGTAACAAAAATTAACGTCAGTGGTCAATGGGAGGGAGAATGCAACGGAAAATACGGTCATTTTCCTTTTACACACGTGCGCCTGCTGGATCAACAGAACCCCGACGAAGACTTCAGCTGAGTGTGATCTGGAGCAGTTTATACACGCGAACAGTCTTGCTCTGTCTCCCTCTTTCTCCATCTGCCATTTAGACTGCCTTCCACAGATTTCAAGATATTTAGCCAATGAAAGTAGTAACACCCCAGATTCCCTCTCAATCGCAATCGTTCAACTCCTATGAGATTTGGCAGAGGCAGGGTACGAGCTTGGATTGTGTCTTCATAGTAGGCAGAACATGCGACCACCCACGGCAATATCTAATAACATGCGGTGAACTGCACGATTGCTTGTAGCAAGGCATTTTATTTGAACGAGAGACTTTTTATAGGGCCTTTGTTGTATCTTCCTTCCTCGCGCTGATCTTTTCCAACTTGGACATCACCGTTTTCTATTACTGACTTTTGAATCTTATTTCCTTAGGTAAACACTGTCTGTAATTTGGTCCTGCCATTGAGGTGAATAAGCCAGAGTAAATGGTATCGTTCTTGTAAAGGAGAGCTCACTTTATTTTCAGCTGTTCCCAGTATTATTACTTTACTTTTATAAGGGCCGAGCTGTGGGTTTCAGTTCATTTCCTGACAGCTTGGACCAACACCCTCCTTTTCGTTTCCTTTGTGAGTGTTCATTACCTACTAAGTAACACACCAGTTCAGAATGCTTGACCAAACTGTAAGTCAAGGCAGAGTGTTCTTGCATCAATGCATTTCTGTATGTGTGACATTATAATTGCATTGTGTGCCTCGGCCTTTGGAGTTTGCATATTTCCATGCATCAAGGACAAATTTTTTTTTTTCATTTAATTAGGTTGTTTTTTTGCTTATAAGATATAACATAAGCCCCCCGTAATAATTTGGCCTCTGTAGCACGTTCCCTGCATTAACTTCTTTTAGAGGTAATTATTTTTTCTATGGGGAACAAATAAGAGTACACTAATTGTTAAATATGGAAATTATGTATTTTATGTTGATATGTAGAAACTACTAAAATAAAGACAATTTAATGAGAGGGGGTGAAAGGATAACTGAATCACTGTGGTATTTCTGCCTTTTGTATTGCTTTAACATAAAATCTTAATGTCGTGTTTGTTTTTTTTTTTTAAGTGCTTTCTGAACGACTTCCATGCTTTTATCTGTGCTCTTTTAAAGAGGCATTTAGATGAAATTTATATTGCTTTTCTTGAGAATGCACGTTTACCATGCATAGGAGTTATTTTATTATGACTAGTGTATATATAAATGCATAGTTTAATGACGATTAGCCCAGCACAGAATAGTTCATGTCCCAATTGCGTCTGTATCATATTCTATGTGAGGATGGACAAAATACTCTTAACTTGAAGAACCACTTAGACCACTACGGAAGGCGATATACTGACCTGGCAATAAGGACCTTCATAGACCACAGTAGAACCTAAAAATAAAGTCACCAGGTATTTTAAGCACATTGCTTAGTTGGTGTTCAGACTTAAACCTGGAGTTGTCAATCATCCAAATGGGGCATAATCATCTGGAGAGCCCCCTACATTATTGACCACAATGCCAGTGGGCCATTTTTCATGGGATACATTTTATATATCCCTGAAAACTAGTAATGTAGTCGGGTTGTGATGTAGCCCACCTTTCGCCAACACAACAAGACCACCTCTGCAGCAAGTTGAGTTAGTTTACCCATATTTTCCTTAAAGGGGTGTTTTGGGATCTAAGAATGTTCGTTTGTCTATTGGGGAATGATTAAAAATAGAAGATAAGACTTCCCGGATGTTCCCGTTCACTCCCAGCTGTGGGTCCGTACATCCTTTAAGTCGGGCATCCTCAAACTACGTCTAGCCTACAGTCATGTGCACAATTAGGCCTGGTTCACATGGCTTAAATTGGGATGTGTTTTGCGCCGTACTGCGCTCAATATGGGGCGAGATACGTCCCTGTCATTACGGTAATCCACTGTTCTCATAGAGAACTATGGATTAAGCCTCCTCCTCGGACAGTACGCCGCGGGGGGAGATGAGTGACATGTCAATTACTATCGGCGAATACACGCCGATAGTGAGTGACATGTCAATTACTATCGGCGAATACACGCCGATAGTATTGAATGTGTATGGGGTCGGTGGGCTGCCCCCCCTCCCTACCTCCCACCCCGCAGGAGCTTCTGAGCACATGGTATAATTGTGGGCCGTAACTACGCTCCGCAATTATGCCGTGTGAACATAGCCTTAGAATCACGGTGTAAACAAAATCAATGGCTGAAAATATAACTTGTAATCTACTAAAACGTATATTCAACTCAAATCTCATTATATACACAATATTTAAACACTGGTTAACCAGGATCCGTCCCACTAGCATCCCAATATAGACTGATTACAAATAAACATAGGATAGACAAATAAGAAATTGATAAAGCAGGAGAATAAATCCATTTAAGGACTTGGTCACTGTCACAGGACTCCTTGTATTCTCTACAGACTATGCTTTCAATTAATCAGGAACGCTTGGCCCTCCAAGGTAGCTGGATGAGAAAACTGTGCATACAAATAAGCCATCCCTGTTTAATAGTCTATTCTAAACCTATACCCTGAGTAGAAACAGTCATTGCCCCGAAAAGGGCGGCACTGTAAAAAAAAAAACTAAAGCTGGCCCTGAAGACAACCAGTAATCTCCCTAGCCTTCCAAGCTGAATAATGTTTTTCCTGTGCAACAAATTTTTGCTGCACAGGGTACTCCCGATGCGTTTCGCCTTAAAAATACATGACTGAGATGGTTCACCAGGGGAGCAGGTTAATTAGCTGATGAAAGGTCAGGTGACATCACTGTCACAACCAAACCAACAGAAGAAGATGACTGACCATGCAGTCTCAGGCCCTGATATGCTCAGGTGGCCATTGTAATCTTTCACAGTAGTGTGATCATTGCTGTGATTTTGTCTTCCATCATGTGCACAATTACTTCAAGTATACTATATCCTTCCTTAGGCTATGTTCACACGGATTTTGCCCGGAATTACGCCGTATCGAGTGAGGGAGGGAGGGGGGGGGGGGGAGGCGTGGATAAACGCCTTGACAAATCTCTCCCCGCGCGCTGTATTTCGCGAGCGGGGAGAGGAGATGGAATCCATAGTTCTCTATGAGAACTGTGGATTACCGTAATGACTGGGGTGTATTTCACCCATAATTCGCGCAGTACGGCGTGAATTACGGACTGAAATCTGTCCCAAAATAAGCCGTGTGAACATAGCCATAGAGCATTTAGTTCACAGGGACACACGAGTAGTTTTCTTATGAACTGGCCATGTGCGGAGTCTTCTGGCAGTCATTTTCAGTCTGTGCCTTCAGGGATGCCAGTGTTGCAAGGTTTATGGCATTTCTGCTGTGGAGCAGCTCATTTACATGAGTTATATTTTGGTTGTACAACTTTTAGTCTCATTTGGAGATACTTTCTTTCAGCCATTCATTTGCTGTAGCAATATGATTTGAGCGCGCAACCAACTTTAAAACTCCATTACATTTCAAGTTCCTATTTGTGGGACCATTGTGCTGCACTTTCCTCAGCAGAGTGAGTATATACCAGTTCTGTAAATTTTGATTGTCTTGATGACACTGGCGTATTTTGTGAGTATGCAATAATTTCATTATCTAACCCATAGTGTTCGGCGGGGACACAGTCTTGTAGAGCCAGCTAGATCACCTTGAGAACCAGTTTGCATACCCAGCAATAACAGCTTTCATAGATCGCAAAGCAAAAACTTGGATCCAGAAAATGTGTACACTTTTGGCTACCTGGCTGTTGAGACTTGTCCAGTCCGGTTTATAAAAATTTCATGAACACAAAGGGCCACATGTATGAAAACTATTTAGGTCTAAAACTCACTTTGTTGCCCCATAGGTTACTATGGGCAAAAAGTGACTTTTAGACCTATGCA
This sequence comes from Phyllomedusa bahiana, assembly GCA_025379985.1. Taxonomy (NCBI): domain Eukaryota; kingdom Metazoa; phylum Chordata; class Amphibia; order Anura; family Hylidae; genus Phyllomedusa; species Phyllomedusa bahiana. The sequence continues at coordinate 8,923 of JAODAL010058775.1, read as the reverse complement.
GTTTTCGTACATGTGGCCCATACTGTCCACCTACACAGTGAAGATGTATGTCGATGCCAAACTTGACCCTTTATACGAAGTGTGTGTTCTTCTAATTTATACTTGCTAAATATTGATGTAACACAATCTAGTGTAATAGGTTTTTTTCTAGTCTGATATTTAAATTTTTACCAGACTAAACACACACTTCTTAACTGAACTATGGGAGATGAAAAACACTAATTCTTGTCGTAGAACACTATTGTATATCGGAACTGAACCAGAACCCCTGTCATTAACATAAATTAAGTAACTGAAGTTGTGTTTTTTGGTCTCTTCCCCCTCTCCCCCCAATCTCCCTTCTTTTATTTAAGGATTCATTCAGATCCCTCAAAATCAAACTTTTCCAATAACCTTGAGGGGGGTTTTATATTCCTAAAGCTTATTCTTTGTATAAAGAAAAGATTTGCAACTTTCGTATGCATTTTTGTGTTCTGACTCCTTTGTATTTTCAAGATCGGTTTGTTGCTGGTGAATAGAAAAAAATATAGTTTACTTCCAAAGACTCAAAGCCAGTACAAACTTAATATTTCTGTGAGGCGTTACTATAAGTATATTTGGGCTCAAATTCCGTCCCCATGTTATAGCAATACCATAACACTGCCTTCTTGTGAATACATACTGTCAGATTTTAGTGTTCAATCTCCATATCTTTTGGCAAAAGGTATTCCTCCATTACAGGAAAGCTGACAACTACATGTTTTAGAAACCCTTTTCCTACCTTCCTATGCATCTCTTTATATGTATTTTTACTCATGTACTGACTGGTAACTAGTGATGATTTTGTTAGATATCCTGTCATAACTCACCCAAATGGCCAATTTCTCATCAAGCAATGTGCTTCTATTGTCTGTTAAAGAGGGGCCCTGTATGTGTGTGTGTGTATGTTGTGTGTATTATATATATATATATATATATATATATATATATATATATATATATACACACAAACACTATAGTAGCTTGCTGAATTCTCGGTAATCGGTTAAAGTGTGATCTCTAAGGCTATGTTCACGCGGCTTAACTGCGGGACGTAATTACGCCCCGCAAATACGCCGCGGGAGCGGGGGGCCGGCACTACGCCAGCCCATTGACTTGCATTACCAGCGGCGCATATACGCTGCTGCTAATTCATATGTCACTTATCTCCCCGCCTGGCGGATTCGCCGAGCAGGGAGAGGAGACGTAATCCATAGTTCTCTATGAGAACTGTGGATTACCGTAATGAATGGGCCGTTTTCAGCCCGTAATTTGCGCACTTCGGCGCGTAATTACGGACTGAAATACGTCCCATTTTAAGCCGTGTGAACATGGCCTAAGGGTTAAGCTGCCAATGTACAGAGATCTGTGCTGCCATTATGTCTCCTGTTGTTCGTACCCTGTTTCCTCGAAAATAAGACAGTGTCTTATACTAATTTTTGCTCCTAAAGACGAGCTAAGACTTATTTTTAGGGGATGTCTTATCTTTCCATGAATACGAATTCACGTTTATTGTTGAACAAAAAATCAACATGTATTAATATACTGTAGTGATTTCATCACAAACATCAGCATAAGCAGCCAAACTCTGAATTGCATAAAAAAATGCACTTATGTCTTATTCTCTGGGGATGTCTTATTTTCGAGGAAACAGGGTAGATGTAGCCTATGTATGGTCCCTGAGAGTCATTTATGGGAACCACATCTCTAAGGACTGTGTATTACAAACTCTACACATTTTAGTGCATTACCTTGGGTTACTTTTGAAAAACCCTTTTACATGGTCATTGTGTTCATTTTTAAGTATCACTTCGAAACCAGTTTTTGAGACCTTGTATGTATAAAATTGATGTTCTATCATTAAGTTTGGCCACATGGTTATCAGTTGCAGCACTGAATTGTCGCCCTTTTGATATGCCACGGTTATCCATGTGTTTAGCCTGTAAGTGACGTGACACAGGTCTCATGTTGAATCTTTGGGTGTGAACTATGTTAGTGTATGTACAGGACCGCCTAATAACGTGTTCAGTTCACTGGAGGAATTTGTTTTGCTAATCTTATGTCCTCCATCCTGATTGTCTTCCAAAGAAACTCCATTATGGATCTAGAAGGCACGCACAATGTGTAGTATAAATCAAGTCATTGAAAAGCATTGAGTACTAACACAGGATGCTCTTAATGGATGTACGTGTCAAACTCTTCTCAGGTCTGCCATTCTTAGTGTCGTAATGAGGTCTTTAATGTATGATCACTGCCTTAATGCTGTATTCTGCACAGGCTGTAAATCAGCAGTGGATTCACAGAATTTTTCACTGTACGGTGCTTTGCCCCTATATTGGCCCTCGCCTTAAAGTTGTTCACACATTGTGCACTTTTGGGTTAGTCAGAATAATAGTCGTATTGTGATTTCTCATTTTCGTATAAATCATGGTGGACTTAAACACTTGGATTTGAGTCCATTATCGGTGCAGTCTAGACTTTAGCTGTGTATTTTTTGGGGTCATATTTGCGGTTAGGGAAATGGGAAAAGTAATATAGCTTTTGAACAGGTGGAATGTGTTAGCCAATATTCATATGCTGCCTGCAGTTTTTTCCTCCATACTGTTTCTTATTTTTAAAGATACCAGGGGAGATGTATTAATGTTGCTTGATGCATGAATTTAGGAATCTGAATGGTGCAACTTGAGCCAAAGTTATCAAATTGGAGCACATGGTGGAACTGGTGCAACTCGCTAGAGATTTTTCCCGTTTCCTTGTGGATCACATAGAGCTATACCAATAAATGGAGCACATTTTTAATAAATTTGATGTTCTGTTAGCCACTACTCTTTATAACTTTTATTTTTGAAGGTTAGCATACAATGTTAAAACCGAATAAATTGTATCAGACCTTGCATAATGGACACATCTTGCAAGTTAGTATCAGTAGTGTATCTGTCACTATACAGATGCACTTAACCTCACTATTTCATATAATGACGTTATACTTTTTATCTTCAAGTAAATTTTCTCTACTTGTTCCTGCTACACCCAGAACAGAGTGAAAGGTGCCAGCCTAGTACAACAATATGTTCGACTTGTAATATTGGGAAGAATACCATATGTATTATTTAACTCTATTGATCTTTTTTAATCACTTAAGCATTTAATGCTCTTACTTGTAGGCTAGCTTTTCCTATTTAACTATGCTATGTTTGACATTTCTATACACGTTGGTCTAGGAAAGATCCTGAAAGAAATAGCAACAATTGAAAAACTTTTGATTTGCCAAAATATTTGATAAGGAGAGCAAAAAAATCACTGACTTAATATAGTTTATTTTACATTTTGTTATGTGTTAATATAAGTGGATCAACCTTAGCTGCTGCATTCCTTACTAATTTCAATACTCCCAGCATGTTATCACTAATATTTTATACTACAAAGTGTCTGGGGTGTAATCTCTGTAAACTTTTTTTTTGTTTTTTATTTTTTTGGCCTTTTATTTGAGTTCTAATCATGATAAAGCAATGCCTTGCGTCTCTAATATTTTGTTGTGTTAATTGGAAGGGGCAATGTGAAGTAAAAATGTAAAATGTGCCATTGTATATTAACACTATACACTTTTCCACCAGTACAGAACTTTTTATAGCATGTATGTATATTCATAATATGCTTAGTAAATAAAGATATGGAGAAATCTTTGTGTTCTTGTACATGTACCTTCCGACAACATAACAAATCAAGTTGATTTCTAGGAATTGCTTGGAACAAAAACTTGTCTATGCAATGTAAAGTTATACATATGTGACTGTAATGGGTTTATCTATTTTTAGTCTTGCAGTAGACTTCTACTCAGGTTGTCAATGAAGCAAATATTATACCACCACCACAGAGTGGATGCCAGATTCTTTGCCACCACCCACCATATTTTCTCTTGCGTCTAGAAAGGAACAAGGGTTGCACATCTCGGATGTAGGTCTTGTTGGACCTGTCTGAGATGTGCAACCTTTTGTTCCTTTCTAATCCCAAAGAGATTAAAGGTAATGTGCCATCAAAAATCACATTTTGGTTAAACACATTTTTTAGGAATTTTTTTTTTTTTTCCTTATTTTAATTTTCCAAATCACTTTCAGTATTTTTTTTAATAATTCTTAAGTCCTGCAGTTTTCACTTTGGCCACTAGGCCTAATAATCGTCTGCCACTTCCTGTTCTGTTTAGAGAGCTTTTCAGCAGTCTGCTCATTATCAGTAACAGCAGGGTCAAACTGAAAGGAGACACCATTGTGTACAGATAACACAGAATCCACCAGTCACAAGAGGAGATGTCACAGCCCCCCTCTCCCCTCCCTTCACAGTGAAAACTCTCCTATACAAGTCTATGGGACAGAATCTGTCTTAAGAATCCTATGTGCATGAAGCTGCTGTAAAGCATCTCTCTGACTGCTGTTAAAGCAGTGCAAGCAAGAATGTCTTCCCCACAATCATATATAGACGGCCGAGTTGAGAAATCTACAATCAGGAAATAAAAACGACTGAGAGGAAAAGAATATGGATCAGGGGCTTGATTTAAGTAAAAAAAAAAAAATGGCGACAGATTCCCTTTAAAGCAAACAGTGGGTAGTGACAGTGATGATGTAAACTTTTCTGTTCTCTAGCCAGAATTTGTCCCTTTAGGTTGGGTTTTCAGATCTGCCCAGTAATTTATTGAGCAAATGTGGGTGTTTCATGTATAGTGAGATAATAGAGGAAGTGCCATGATTTTTAAATATATTGCCTTTAAAAAGATTGTTCCATCTAGATGTTTTCACTCTTCACAACCGGGCTTACTCCTGTGTAGGTTGGGGGTGGGCCTACAGCAGCGACTGACATGTTAACTCCCGTTCCTAGTTGCGTCTGTTATAGGGACATTACTGGTGAAAGGGTTGTGAGAAACAATGACTGTCCAAGCAAAAGTCTGCCTATAAATGTATTTATTATGAGAGGAAGTTTCTAGTAAAAATAAAAGCTTCCATGCTGTCAAGACACAGGTGCAGAGTGACTTATCTTTCATGTAATTACACATAAATGTGCTTTGTAGACGTGACAGGATGGTACAAAGCTGCTCTCAGGTCACTAAATCTGGGAGTTCAATAGAGACTAAGGGTCATATGTATGAAAACTGTCTGGGTCTAAAATTCACTTTGTTCCAATAGCGGCCAATCACAGCGCCCATTTCATATGGTGCTCTGGAAAAATGAAAGGGGCGCTCTGATTGGTTGCTATGGGCAACAAGTTGAGTTTTAGACCTAGCCAGTTTTCATATATGTGGCCCTAAGAATCACTGTCCTGCTGATAAGATACAGCAGGGAGTGACATTACCATCCCAGCCACTGCTGCAAGAGCAGAGCAAGGTGGTTGGTAATTAGAGAAGCTTGTGTAAACCAGCACAAGATAACAACTGCTATAACGCTGAAAAAAAGCAAAATTAGAACAGCAATGTATTTGGCAGTGAGTTTTAAAGGGGTTGCCTCACCATGTTTCACAGAACCAGCAGCAGCTTTCATTCATGCATCCTGTCACTTCCTGGTCAGGCTGTGGATAATTGGCATATAAACTCCAGGTGTTCAAACTTCTGCTAATTGGTCTAGATTAGATTAAAAATCTCCTGCTACCAGGTTCAGAGAATCTTCAGAGCTAAAGTAAATAGTAGTAATTAGTCTCCTTTGTTCAGATAACACACAAGCTCTCAGGCTGCTAGCACAGGGGACTTGTGTGATGTTATCCCTGCTGTCAGATAATACAAACAGCAGGAGAGAGCAGGCGGAAAAGGTCAGTAGCCTAGAGAATCCTGAGTGCACTCATAGGTGTTAAAAGCATTTGTAGCTCCTCACCAATAAAAAATAAATAAATAAAGAAATATATTTGGAAAATCTCTTCATTTTGTGTTCCTTACATGTTGAAAGCTAATTTTTGTAGTGAGACAACCCCTTTACGTTTACCTACTTTTGCCTACATGGTTGAAGCTATACAATGATATGGGAATACCCTCTTTTAATGCACCTCACCAAGATTCTTCTGTCTTTATCAGATGTGTTGTAGTCCATCTTTTGAAGTTTGCACAGACCAAAGCAAGGTGTGGATTAACAAGTGAAAATCTAAGTCCTGGTCAACACTACAGAAAATATAACTGGGCTCTCTAAAACTTTGTGATTATTCTGCAGAGAGCTACAGAACTCAAAGTAAACAATCAAAGATAATTAATCTCCTTTGTTTGTTAGAGATAACATAATCTGTTCTAAAGCTGCCGGAAGCAGAAAAGATGTTGCACTCCTTAGGGACGGATTCCGCCCGCAATACGGCTTGAATGCAGGCCGGGGGCGCTGCCCGCCGGCCCCATAGACTCATTATCCACAGCGTGTATTCCGCCGGGATAATGAACATGTAAATTTCTCCCTGCCCAGCAGATTCGCCGAGCGGATAGGAGAGACGGAATCCATAGTTCTCTGAGAACTGTGGATTACCGTGATGGCTGGGATGGATTCCAGCCGTATTGCAGTGCAGTACGGCGCGCAATACGGCTTCAATCCGTGCCCAAAATAAGCCGTGTGAACGGCCCTTTAGTGGGGGAATTGGTTTGTGGGTGCACGTGAAAGGATCACCAATCCTGGACGTACCGATATAAGGAATTCACAGCACGCCACCAACATTGCTTTAGAAGTGATAGTTTAATAAAAGATTGGATAGACATTTGTCCAGTGTAACAAAACTTGGGTATATTAGAGAGAACAATGCTTTCCAAGTAACCAGATTTAGAGACCATGCCTGTCTAATAGGAGCAGGATGGTTACCAGAGAAACCTGTGTGTACTCAGAGCAGATAAAATCTTTACTGACCAATGTAATATCGAAAGAGAAATGTATTTGGAAAAGTCTTACAGATCTTCATGTTGAATTTTAAAGGGGTTTTCTTGCTACGAAGATCATAGTTTAAAATGAGGGTACCAAAAATGTAAGCATGTACGTCCTTGTTTACCATTAGCAAAGTGCTATGGTTTAAGAGAAGTGGCTGTTTCATTAGTGGTTGGTAACGAAGTTTGCACCCCGCTTGGGTTATGCACAGCTCCCGCCCCGGTCGTGATCGGGAACTCGCGTCTGACAGATGCAGGGAACAGGTCATGGACGAGAGAGAGATTTTTACTGACAGCTATCAGAGGTGGAGTGCAGGCAGAGGGTGAGTTTTTCCACTGACAGTGATCAGAGGTCTTCCAGCAGAGAGAGATCAGGTGCAGTCCCATGTAACACAAACAGATAAAGCATATAGATTTGTTCTGTAGAGGTCAGAGGTGTAATAATCTGCAGAATAGATCACTGTGTGTGTGAGAGAGAGAGAGAAAAGAAAAATCGCCCATCTTTCTGAGAGTCCTGAATGTCAAATGCCCATTCTAATTACAAAGTATGTAGAGAGAGCAAGAAATTTAGATAAACACTAGGGATGGGCGAATTTCTCAAAAATTCGGTTCGCCTACTGCGCCGAATTTTCTGACAAAATCTGTTTCGCCCCGAATTACTTTGGGACGAATTGCGTTAAAAAATAGCTATTTTCAGGCTGCACAGAGCCTGTAGGGTGCTGTAGAACATTGTGCCATGCTTAAATATGCAGAGGGAGCTTGGTTTGGTCTTCATAATGCTGTGTTTTAGTATGACACACACATGACTGCCACTGCTCTTAGAATCGCTTCACTATAAAATTCCCTGGGAACTTACGGGAGCAAAACTGACCAAAAAACTGAAGCGGGAATGCAGCCTGATAAAGTCATGGCAGCGCCAGCTTGAAAAAAAACAATCTGAGGGCAAAGATCCTAATATAGCATCAAAGAACACAGAAGAAGGTTACCGGAGCCACCACAGATCGCAGCACCGGACGGGGATGATGGAAATAGCCACGGCAGGGAGTGGAATCTAAGTAGGTCCCGGTTTTCACCAGAGCCTGCCACAAAGCGGGATGGACTTGCTGCGTCGGGAGTCTACCCAGGTCATTACCCCTGACGGACTTGCTTGCGGTGGCAGCCGAGGTGTGCGAGGTACAAAATCGTAAGGCAAACTCAGGGGTCGGGGACAAGCGTAAATCTCAAGGACAGTCGGCAAGAACGTGGTCAAGGGACGGAGGCAAAGGTTTTGGTACACGGATTGACAGACGAGGTCAAGGAGGAGGCGGAGGCGGTTTTTCTGTCTGTAATTTGGACATACGATTAACATTCTTTCATACTGAAGAAGCTCATCCAAACCAGTTTTGCAGCATTTGCTTTGTACTTCAGTTTCCAGTTTTGGTACTAAATTCCATCACTAATGGCACCGAATGCAAAATAAGCACCTAAAAATTTTCCCCGTATTTAGGGTCTCCTTTAATTCCATATGCTTGGGATTTCAACAAATTGGTGTCACGCAGAAACTGGAAATTTAAACTATACCACGTTTATACTTCAAATAAACTGCGTAGGAACTTTTTTAGGTATTAATGAAGAAGCTGATGGAGGTAGAATTGCCTTGGCCAAAAATGGTTTCAGAAGTTTGCAAACTGACTACGGAGGATTTCTCATAGTACTTTGGGTTTTCCCTCCCTCTCAGCAGCTGGAAAAAAAAGGGTCCCATTTTGGACCGGTAGCGAGGGTCTAAGAGGGTGGAGAGCCAGAAAGGGCATCCCTCTGCCGGATGGTGACTATTCTGCTTGTCACTAGCCAGGCAAATCAGCAAAGCTGCGGGCCATGTGCGCAAGTGATTCTGAGGGACTCCTGCCTCCATCTCTACTGTATTCTGTCACGGTGCTTGGGGGACAGTGGCACAATGACTAAGTGTGAGGTCACTGGGAGCAAACCACAGCAGCAACGAGGGCAGAGGGGTGGCACAATGAACAGTTGGAGGTGACAGATCAACAGCAGCACCAGGCA